>JBAMDN010000778.1:0-39368 GCA_037074945.1 Tetracladium marchalianum | reverse complement strand
TATAAACATACCCCACAGTCTCCGTCAAGCCAAATCCATGGTACATGGGTGCCAAAACAAATGAAATAAATTTTCTCGTTCCTGTTCCCACTGGTCCCGAACCATTAAAACAAGCCCTCAGCCTTCCACCCGTCTCCCGTCTTACCAAGTCAAAAACCACCTTATCAATGACACTCGCACCGGGCAGGGCCCTACTACACAGGAATTCTTTCATGCGAAGACCGCCCCAAAACGCTGTTCTTTTGAAAAATCCTTCTTTTGCGACTTTGGCTTCGATGCCTTTGCGGAGGGTCTCCCATACAGCGGGGACGCCGACGAGAATTGAGGGTGCGAAGGTCTTGATGTCGCCTTCGCAATTTCGCATGGAGACAGAGGAGAGTGTTCGTGGATTTCCGTAGCCCATCTTGGCTCCCCTATGATTTTTAAATGAGTTCATAATTGTCGTTTTGTAGATTAATTACAACCGAGCCGACGTACCAGTAGAATGAGCAATTTTCAAACGCGTATTCGAAGCAGTGGGCAAGTGGGAGGTAGGCGAGAATACTATCTCCTGTTGATACGTATCGCCCACATACCATGTCTATTCCGGCAACTTTGATGGATATCTTAGTATGTGAAGCTCAAATATTGGAGGAAAGAATTATGAAACCATCATGCGACTCACTTGCTGCTACGATGCTCTTATGTTTCACCGGGACACCTTTGGGAAGGCCAGTAGAGCCGGAAGTGTACATGATACAACACAGGTCATCCGGGCTAGGCGGGACGGGAGCCAATAGATTCGACTCGCCTAATTTGTCGAGCTCTTCGAGAGTGATCAGTTTGACAGAACTATGTAGACTTTTGATCTTCTCGACGTCGATTGAGTTGATCGGGACATCATTGTTTATGATGATGAATTTCAGTGCTGGAGCATTCGAAAGTGGTTCCAGTAAGTTTGGGAGTAATGCTGCGTCAACGAACATGGCTTTTGCGCTGGTTTGACTGAGGGATGTGGAAAGTCCTTCTGCGCCGAGCGTGGCGTACGAAGTCACAATCGGGAAAGATTGGGTTACAGCAGCTGCATTCTGTTAGTAAGGAAGAGCAAAGTTATAGCAGTACAACTTACCGTGGGACATCAACAACCAATGTGCGCTGTAATCCATCAGAATTTTTCTTTGAAATCCATACATAAAGAATTCGAATCTCAGAGCTTTTTTTCAAATCTCAGTGAAAAGAGCAGGACTCACCTTGTCGAAGCAAAAATATGTACTCTCTCTCCCCTCACCAACCCCAACTTCCTCAACCCACATCCGATCCTCATGGCCTTCTCTACATGTTTGTCAAACGTTACATACTCAAAATCACCCATCTCAAAAAACGTCCATTCCTTCTCCGTCTGGACCTCCTTCCCCTCGACGACATGCTTCACGGTTTTCCTCTCCACATGGGTTTTGATATGTCTCCTTGTCCCGCCGGTGGGAAGATCCTTGTGTTTCTTGGCGCTCTGGATGACAAGATCGTAGAGTGTTGCCATCTCAGGCGTTGGTCGTGTGACGAGCTCATCAATATTTTGTGGATAGCGACGAGGGATCGTCTCGCCGGGAATTGAAGGTGCGTTGGGAATTTCTAGACTGAATGGTGGTGATCCACTCAATCTTGGTTCCAGCGTTGCTGTGCTGAGGTCTATCATGATGAATGGCGGCTCAAGATCCGAAGGATTGGGGTTGACCGAGGCGTTTCTAGAGATTTCTTGTATTTAACACTCAAAAATTTTGTAATTAGAGTGAAGTAAGTAAGCCCAGTCAGAAATATGATATGTTGAAACAAAGAGGCGAGGAAGGATCGGAATAATCTTGTGGGTTGGCTGGGCTGACTGAGATACTTGTACCTCAAGCAGAACGAGGTGGTGCTTGGCAAGCCCGCAGCTGCCGATGTCAACCAACAACAAAACATGTGAGACCTCCCAATCCCTTCAGATTCCTTACTATATAATCAATCAACCCCCGAAACCAGAAATTAATACGCGTTCATGCTCCTCGGCTCATCTCACCACACTATTCAAGTTCACAGAACAACCGTGTTCTAACAGGTATGTAGGGAGGGAGGTACAATACATAAATGGCCAGGAAAAATCCAACATCTCTTCCTGTGAAGAATAAGCGCCAAGGCAGAGATCTTCTCAACATTCCATCTGAAGGATCCTCATCAAAAACGAAACACTGTCAGACTTGATCCGAGGCCTCAAAAAGCCATTGTATTTTTCAAAAGAAATCTTACATCTGGAAGTCTTCATGGATTGAGACAAATATGTCACAAAACCGAATTACTCGTCAGATCAATGTGAGGGGCAAATTCTTTCAATACACCTGTTTTGCCGTCATCAATTTTCAAATCGCTGTGTGCTTACTCTCACCCCACAGCACTCCCACAAGATATACGTCCGTTCGAATTACCTCCAAAGCATACGCGTATTCCTCGGTCGAAACCACTCCACAATATCACCTCGGCTTCTGCGTCCTTACTTTTCCGCTTTTCCAGACAATACTCCTCGGCTCTCATATACCTCTACAACCCAATAATCCTGTGTTACTATGAGACTTCGAAATTCATTTCACTCGATCCTCAAGTAACATTGTTCATGGGCACGGTTGCGCTCGATGTCTTTGGCAAAGGTATCTAACCTAGCAGACTTAACCAGCTCAGACACACTGTACTTGATAGTTTTCAACTCTAGGTTCACGCATTTACGATAAGATCTATCACGGTTCACGAACGAATGCGTGATTGATAGTAGTGGATAAGTGGTATGCCAAAGGTGTGATGATGATGTTTTTAAATTCAAATTAACGTATCTATACACGCAGGTTTCCGCCGCCTCCTCCTTAACCACCTGTCCATCCCCTTCCTGCCAAACCACAACCCACCCATCAATGTTAAATCCACCCACTCGGCCAATCAAAGCAAAAGCGAAACATCATCGCGCAAGGTAAATCGCAGCAACGCATAAAGAAAGAAGTAACTAATAACTAACTAAAGGCCAAAAAGAAGTCAAATTTGTATATCGAACAAGGTATCTGATGATGATTGAGAAGAGGTCGTCGAAGCGAGGTATAAACAGAAAAGTTATTACACACATAAACGACCCCATGAGGTTATTAAAAGAATAATGGTTGTGCTGCCAGTCTCCCAAGCCAGCCAGCCACAAAAAAATTTCCAAAAAGAGCAGAGTAATAAAGGACAGGGCAGAAACAACATATGGGATGGGCCAGCCAAGACAAAATGTGTAGAGAGAGATTAGATGCAACGCTTTGAAGCGCCCAGTGTGTGCGTATGTTGTGTGGAAAAGAGAACAGCCCCGATATGCCCAGTCCCCAAGAAAGACCAAACCAGACCGATCCAGCCCCCGTTGATTGCCCATGACCTGTATTGCAAGTAAATATAAAAGTAGGAAATGCCATCCTGTAAACCTGACAAAAACTCAAACGCTATATGCATGACAAAGGAAAGCAAGGAAATCAAGGAGAAGAGAGGGATATCAGAGTCTATGTATTTAGGAGAGAACAAAAGAGAGAAAATCATGAAGTCGTTAAAAGCAGTTGTGTTGTTGAGTGGCAATCAGTACACGGAGTCGTCGTTGTCATCTGCACCTTGAGAGATCATCGAAGGTGTAGAAGCATCCGACATCTCCCTGTCATCTTCATAGCCGACCAAAGCTTCAGAGTGAAGTCTGAAAGAGTCGCCCAAGATTTTGCAAATTCTAGAAAATTGTTAGCAGGTGTAGACCAGGAAAGGACGAATGAACTTACCCCCAAACAACAACTTCATCAAGCATACTGCCCCAAAGTCGTGCGACAGTGGAACTTAGCTTGGAACCGTAGATCTCAACAGTGTGGTCTTCCTCGAAAAGAGTGCGAACCTTGTTGTACATGACCATTTCTTCCTCAGTTGCAGGCTCTTCGTCGTGTTCCAAACGATAGAGCCACAAGCTGAGGATAACCATAAGATCTAGACCGCAAAGTGGGTGTTCAATGCTCCAGTTGGTTGGTGAAGTACGGGCCACCCAGCGAATGCCTTGGAGAGCTGCAGTCTCGATACAATTGAAGCTTTCCTGAATGACTTTGATCATTTCACTTGATCTCTTGACTTTAGCACTTGACATAGCAGCAGCAACCTCATAGGAGTCATGGTAGCGGAGAGCTTCCTGGATGGACTTGAGATCAACTTCGAGGCGAGCACGTGCATTTCGGAACATGGCCATGGCATTGAAGATTAAAGGATGTCCTTTGTGAGGAGCACTGAGAGGAATAGTAACCAACTCGGGCTCACAGATCTCGAGAGATTTCTCCCAAGTGATCAGAGCCAAGCGGAGCTTGTACTCGGTCACAACGTCTTGCAAAGCTTCTGGGGAACGCTTGTGGTACCAAACTTCAAGGAACAAAGCGTTGATCATGACGCGAGTTGCAAAGGCACTGTAGCGCAGAGATTCACCTTGGAAGAGTTTATCATGAGCATCCATGAAGGATGGTGCTTGAGCACCGTCGAGGAGCTCTGGCCAGGATTCTTCATCAATGTTGAGGTTCCACATGGCTTCGGTCGATGGCAGTTCGAGGTTTTCAAACTCGTTGAAGCTGATGGCTGGTGTGTGGTTATAAGTCAATGTCAAGAGACCAAAGAATATGTAGACTGCGTAGTAGGTACGTCTGCAGCCCTCGTCTTCAACCCACTGAGCTCGAGTTGGGAGAGCTCCCTCGCGGGCCTCGGTGCGGAGCTTGAGTTCGTATCGGTTTCCGGCGACCATGTTGGCGAGAAGACTCTTGATTGAGCAGGCCCATTCAAGGCCTTTTGGATCACCACTCCAGCTTGCGAAGATCATGTTGAGAAGAGAACTTTGCATGGTCCAGAGAGGGCATTTTCGGGAGCTGAAGTTTTCCTTGTTCTGCAAGAACTGATTGACCAGAACCTTGGAGCCGATATGGAGTACGTACGCCTGGTCATGATCAAAAGCATACAATGCACCGATGGAAAGGACGGCAAGTAACAGTGGAGGTGAGACCTGAGTTGGCTGAAACGATGCTGGATGCAAGAACGGTAGATGATGATGAAACAAGCTGTAGTACGTCGAGAGATACCTGTTCAAGCAAGATAGACTAGGGAGTCGGAAACTTTCTGGGATGGCCTTCTCGCTGTCGTTGCTTCGGATATTGTCCAAGATGATATTGCGTTCATCGTCGTTCAACACATGTGGTGCTCTCAAGGCTGGCTCAGATCGGGTTTGCACAGGCGATGAATGGACAGGTGTGCCTGCTCCAGAGTTTGGCAGCGAGTTGATCATTGACTGAAGAGCAGGGACCAATCCATTGTAGCTAGACGACTTGTGATGCATCGGGGGAAGCTGATGTAGATGAGGCTGGATCGTGCTGTTGCTTGTGAAGGATGTCTGCGACTCTTGCGATCCTGATGTAGCTGAAGCAATCGAGTGAGACTTGGGTTCTGTGGCAGAACGCGACATGAAAGAATCCCATTGAATCTGTGGCAAAGAGACAGCCCCGGATGGGTAGGTGACGGATGGCTCCACCAGCGAACCATTATGAGAGAAAGCCATTCCAGGTCTATTCTCATATGGCTCAACACCAGCATTGCGCATTGCTGCGGTAGCTTTATGGTGGAGATCAGTCATCAACATCGCGGCGGTCTCCATATCAACCATGCCATCACTGCTCGCCTCGATTTGCGCAAGGTCTGATGTGTCGATGGCGATAGCCGACTTGGAAGGACCAGAGAGTGCGTTTGCTTTGGGGCCTGCTCGTCGCTTCACATCGCTGTGGAGGGGAATGCCTCCATCCTTTGCGTGGACCTGGAGATGGCAGTCAGTTTTGTGCATTAGAATGTGGGGGTATCAAGGATCTTGCGATCTGATGTTTGGACGAGGTAGTAGAAGTGTACGTACAGTTCGGTCATGTCGAAGCAATAAATCGCGTCGCACGAAGGTACTTCTACACTTCATGCACTTGAAAGGGCGCTCCTTCGTGTCTGTAACGATGTATTAGCTTTGTGGAGGATGATAATGGGGAATAGTAAGGATGCTCGTGATGAAATGTCTTCTAGGCAAAAGGGGGGTGTGGTGGAGGTATCCCGCACCACACGACCCAAAAAGGAGGGGAAAACGAGGCAAACATTGAGCCGAGAAGGAGGGTGTAGGAACTTACGGGATCTCTCATGTCTACTCCTGTGCTCGCTTCTGCTGAAAGCTCTGTTACAGAACTGGCACTTGTACTTCTTCTCTGGGGCCAAGGCCGACGACGCCGACGATGATTTCCTCATCGCCGTGGTAGTAGGCATGACGCTTGCGACAGGCATTTTTTATGATGATTGTGAATGTTTTGTTGTGCGTTGTGCGCGACCTCGAGATCTTGATGCGATGGTGATTGCTGCTGTTCTGTTCCTCGACTTTCCTCGTCTGCTTCCTCCTCTTCTCACAGATCGATGGTTGAAATCGTCTGCCTTTCGCGAGCGGGGGCGTGGGGTTTAAAGGGTGGCTTGTGTGCGTTGGATTGTAGGGTTCATTTGTTGTATTTCTATGGTCATCGATTGTGTGTTGTTGGTATAGGGATGGCAGCTGGCCAGGATCGAATTCTGCGCGAGAATCCGAGTGTCGCGTTGGGGTTGAGAGGGGGGATGTGGCGGAAGTTTAGTTTGGGTCTCGCCAGTCGATGGTCGATGATGGGTGGTGATGCGGGTGTCGATGGGATCGTCGTCGGGTTATGATGCTGTTGTCGATGCTGTAGATGTTGATGGTGATGAAGGAGAGATGGGATGGAGGATTATTAGTGACGATGATGTGTATGGAGGGGTGATGGAAAGTTGTGAAATAAAAAGAGAGGGGAAGGAGAGAATAAGGAGGGAGGGAAAGAGGGACAGAGAGGGACAACAATAGCGCAGCGCGCGAGGGATGAAAGGGGAGACGGCGATGTGCTGGGTGGTGGTAGGGGCAAGGGGGGGGGGCTGTTGCTTGGGTACTGTGGAGTGTGGGTTTCTGTGGTGCTAGGGAGGGTTGTGAGTACAGGGGCGTCACTAGCATGGGAGGAGGATGGATCATGGAGGGGTGGACTCTCTCGCTTCAGTGACTTTGTATGAGTTGTAAGTGATGAGTTATATTGCCCTCGTAATATCAACAATGGGGGGCAAGCCAGCGCACAATAACGAGGGCATCCAAGTCATTCACGACCGCGAACACCACATTCTCTGAGTCCCTCCATCCCGAAAAGGAGATGGCGGGGGACGTGGACAGAGATCTCCCCGTTCCGGCGTAAAAGCAGCAGCAACAGACAATCTTGGTCCTCGATCTGACTGGGTGCTCGCCCATGTTCCTAGCCCGGAAGGCAATGGAAATGAGCAGCCAACACCGTCCGGAAGCCAGCTGAGGCGCCGCTGCACTAGGAGCCGACACGCCCAGAGAGATGGTCTCCGTTCCGTCGTCCTCCCTCGCTTCCTTGAGGGAGCATTTCATATCACAATGTTACCCTCAGGCCTCAACTGTTGAACTTGTTGTATCTCAGAGTCTCACCCCACCAACATATCTATCTATTTCTTCCCACGGTTCTGGCAATGCGACAATGTGGTGAAGTGAGCGAAGCGAGAACCTTCCGGACTTTCTAACCGAATAGTAAACAAAGATGACACGACTCAACCTCGAACTCGAAGTCACCTTGACTCCAAACTCACCCTCAAAGCGTCGGGTCTGAGGACGGCTGCTCGACCCACGATGCAAACACCCAGAAAGACCTTCGTTTGCAATGCGTGCGCAAAGCTGTAACAAAGAGCAGGCGGCGGCGGCGGCGATTTCTCTTCATCACCAAACAAACAGACCTTGTGATGAAGTTATCGCTCATCTTGTCTTCGGGTACCTGCGATTTGTTGACTCTCAACCTATGATGAGTGCTGTTGAGCCTTGATCCAGTGACATGATCCTTCGCGATTGAGGGGCATCCTTACCAGCACGATACGTGGATCTGATGAATTCGGGCTTCATTAACTGGCAAAAGCCGCGCCGAAAACGACTGGCCCGTATTCCTCTGTTGCTTCACACACCAATCCCCAGGCGTAGCAGCTCAGGAGTTACCGAAGTGTGCACTCCGTACAAGCCACAGCAACCCCAGGACATGGCGGCGTCCATCCCACCACAGAATGCGAAGCTTCATCATTGGGGGCAAATAATGGAGGGATCGAAAGTGATAGGCATCAGGTACCACGCACGCTGTAAGGGACAAGATTTGATTGAAGATTATTTGAGAATGATAGATGCAAATGCGACGACCAACAAAAAAACAAAAACTTTGAGGATAGCGAGGGAAAAGCAAACATACTCGCCATCATCGCTTTTATCTCTCAGTCAGATGCAGCGAAGATGTCCTGACTCCTCAGAAAGTGTTTCCCACCCAATATTATCGCTCTTACCGCCCCATCCAATTCTTTTCACTCTCCCAAAAGAAAGTCAAGTTGGTCTGGTCTCGCCCGCCATGGCCCTCCAAGCAGCATCATCAACCATACAGTAGCAATAACCAGGTTTTGCATCATGGCAACCCAACATATCGAGATCTCAATGCATTCTTTCTTTGTTTTCCCTCTTCATTGCCCCTCCTCTAGCTTCCCCGAGAGTTTCTCTTAGCACCTCATCCTCCTCCTCACACCTCGGCCATTCACATTCCCCCTCATGATCAACGTTCGGTACCTACAAGCTACACGTCATGTGCAGAGCGGGGAGCTCTGGATCAAAGAGGAGTACTTCCAAGTTGACAGCTCAACGACGCAGAATGGCGGTCACTCTTTCTGACCATATTCCCGGTCTCCCACAGATTCCTACAGCTCTGGCAAAGTTGTTGACAGCGGACAGCGCCTCACCGCTCACAGGCTGGACGCTTCCTCAGCGCAAGACGAGCAAGGTGCACCAGTAGGCGGTATAGAAGTTGAGAGGAATAAATGGAGATTTGCAGCAGTTCGTCCTGTCTGCGCTGCTGCTTCTCTCCGAGGGATGCACAGGCACAGGTACCGAAGTGGGAGTGACTGGCAAGGAGGGGTGTAGGAGCTAGGTACTTGGAAGGTATATTATTGTTAGGGGGTAAGTAACTGACTGTATGCATCCGGTATGGGTTGTCTCGTAGGCCCCCTCACGCTGCTTTTATGATCGCGTGTGTTTCCCTGTCCGCCAAAATGTCATATTCGACGAGGATCCATTGGATCGACGACCCAAGACCCATGAAGTTGGTGGGTGGTGCTGGTGCGACGACGCGTCTGTTGACTCTCACTCCTCCGAGCGTTGTGTCTGTCTCTTGTTTCCTTTGTACCCCTCCACTAACTCATCTCCTCGTCCTTCCAGGCTTCCACCACCCCGAGTTTCTCCCTTGGTGCAAATTTCCTTCCAGAACACTTCCAAACGCACCCTCCCCTCACCATAGATTATTTATATATCAAACCGTTGTTTCCGTTCCATCCCATCTCAATTTCGCCTTGAGATTGCGATTGCCCCTCTCTGTCCCCCCACCACAGTGTTCCATTGTTCTTCTTCTTTTCTTTTCTTTGTCGTGTGTGTGTGTGTGTGTGTGCGGGTTCATCATCCCTATTGAATGAATGGCCAAAATATGGAGGCAAACCAACTCATAAAGAGACAGACAAACAGCCTCTTCGCGATCGATCGCGATCGCGATTCAGGCAAGACCTCACCTCACTTCGCCTAACTAACCATCATGGACACGCGCACAAACACTCATGGCCCCAAAAAAATCAAAAACACGAATATTTGTGTCTGCTTTGATCCACATCCCATCGCATGGATTTCCAAAAGTGGATATTTGCTTCTAGCTAGCACAAAAGTTTGGCTTCTCCGGGGAGCAGAACATCCCAGCATCCGCCGTCCCAAAAATCTAAGTGCGAAAAAAGACGAGGGAGAGGAGAGGAGCCCCACTGCCTTTCGGATCTTACGAGGGGTCAAAGACCAAGGTCCAAGGACGGTGAACTAGTCAAGTCAGTCACCTTTCACGAAAACACCGAGGGTGCGAAAGGATGGGTGGGTGGATGGTGTGTTGCGTGGGATTCCGATCTGTTGTTGTTTCTGGCCCTTTTGGCGAAGGGAAATATAATACGACTGTCAGCGAGTTGTCGCATGATGGTGATAATGAAATGCAGGAATGGTACTATTATCAAACCCTAATAATAACGTAGGAATTGATAATGGGAGTGGCATTTCATCTTCATGAAGGGAGGGACGAGAAAGAGTCCTTTTGTTACTGAACGCGCTTTTCTTGCCCCTCTACGCCTTGTAGCACTGCCATACACAAGAAGCAAGTTTATTGCGCCCATTCTTGTCACTTGTGTGCGTTGAACCGTTGCAGCGCAGCATGGTAACGGGCACAAAGTTGTATACAAATTTGTACGAATCCGGTTACTCCTACTGCAGGGTTAACAACTGTATTTGGCTTGACCGCACGACTACTGCAAGTCTACCTCTAATATCTCAAGAAAATACCTGACACATGATACCGGACATATCATATTAGATTATTACTGTCTCTCACCCTCTTCATAGGAAACACACAAGAGCAAAAGTCCCGAATTCCGAACAATCCGACCGACCATCACAATATCAAAATTCTCCCAAAATAATCCCTTTCCCCTCCGAGCCATCTCCATCTCCATTTCACAACAACGGATTACCAAATCGCAACAGGAGAGAAATAATCATACTCATAATCCCAGCAACCAACAACCCGAATTGACGATCCCTCCCTCGCTCCAAGAGTCGCAAAAGCAAGATCAACCTGAAAACCGGGCCCTAGCATGGTAGCAGTCATTCATTTCCAGGTCCCAAACCCAAAAATACAAAGACTACCCCTGAACATCTTTCTCTCAGCCTCCAATTCCAATTCCAATTCTAATTCTAATTCTCCTAGCGAAAAGCTGAACTCTTGAAGGCTGGTTGAAGCCCCGAGATAAATTACCAGGAGCTTTGGTCTCACCATATCCTATCGTTTTGCATTTTCCATCGTCTCACGGAACATTTTTTGGCCTCTGCTTGGGACCTAAACCAAAGTCGCTTTCTGGCACTGGGGAGTCGGGACTACCCATCTATCTAGCAGGGAAGACGAAAGGAAAGCAAGCCAGCGACCAAGACATGACCAGGCAAGGGAAGGGAGGCCTTGCAAAAAATGGATTGCCCCTCATTCATAGAACTTGTTTCACTTTCTTCTTGACCATGAATGAATGAGTGAGTCCATGACCCCTCCATGCCTTTCGGAGGGGGGGTCTAGTCTAGACATGGGCATGGGAACCCGCTCCACTTGTTTTTGTAGCAGTGAGCGCACTGAGCATTGTCAGTTTTCTACACGACTCTGTGGCTGTCGTTTCTGCGCTGTTTCTACCTTTTTGTGCGGTTTTCACGCGTCTTGCTTGCTTGTGCTTTGTCTTGAGGAAAAGATATCCTGCCACCCGCATCGCGCGTTGTCGTCGTCGCGATAACTTGCTTGCGAAGAAATATAGTTTTATGCATCGCGGCTAGATGGTTTTAATGTTAAATAGCATTCATTATTCATGATTTGTTGACTTTGATTTTTAACCTTCACATTTCCGAATTACTGCAGGTACATTACACTACATTTCAATTCTAACCTTACCTTACAGAGTACATAAAAGTATCGTGATCCTCATCCCATCAATCCGTTCTTCATCCATCTCGCCTAGTCATCAATCCTTTGAACATTTCCCAGCTTTTCCGATCTTCATCTCCCAGCCCCCATCCGTAGGTGCCGCTGTACTCCGTACTATCCCTCTCACTAAAATTAGTGGCCATGCTTTCCAGTGCCTTACGGACTAATTGCCCCTCTACGGAGTGCCGTTACTAGCGTAGCTAGCCTCCCTATGGAGCTGAGCTAGGAATCCATTCCTCGTTCCATTCATTCCATCCCCTCCCCCTACCGGCACTTCCGCCATCCAATCGTTCGTGCCACGGAAAACCCAGTAGCCAGGACTCGGGTCGCTTCGAATTGTTCGCCTCGTTCTTCCTTGTGCTTGGCGGTGGGGGGTCGTTTGTGTTCATGTTTGGAATCTTTTTGTGAATTTTGTGAATTTGATTTTTTGGACTTCTTGTTTGTGGGACTTGGGATTTGGGGTTTGGGGGCCGTTCGGAGGGGTTCGGAGGGGTTCGGAGGGGTCGAATATTGTAGTCGTTTGTTCATCTCATCTGTCTGATATCTGTACTGGTGTGGAAGTCTTCAACAATCACTGCAACCTGATTTTCATGAGAAAAGATCTAGACCAGTCTTTTATCTCAATCTATTCTTGAACTCTCATACAGCAGCTGCCCATTGATCATCAAAGTTGATGGTACTGTACGGTAGCATGGATAGGATGAGAATGTATGATGTGGTATTGGGTGATCCAGTTTCCGCACTTCCGCATGATTTTGAGATGTCAAGTCAAGCAACTGCACTGCACGACCACGACCTCAACCCCCACTACTAGATAGAGACCAAGTGGTTGGTTGATTGGTGTCTGTTCTTCCCTTTGAGAGTAAAGTAATATGAAAAGGAAGGAAGGAGGGAGAGCATGACTGTAAGAGATGAGAAGTGGGAGAGGACACCCTGACAAAGAACGAGGATCGGAGGATCGGGCCTTGCCGCAGGCGACCGTTGCCGTTGGTCTAGATCGGATCTTTCCTTTGACTCGTGAGTCGTGAGCTGTGGGTTTTTTGCATGAATCTTTGCTTGTGGTAGCCATTCCATTTCTTGTGAGTATTATGTATGTAATGTAGGATGGATTTGTAACAGTAACGAGAGGTGAGCCATGGCATGTAAAGTTCGCGGACTTTCTATTCTGGTCTTCGTCTTCCATTTCTGTCTGCTGGGTCTGGTTCTTGGTACAATATAAGTAAGAACAACCGGACGATATGGTAATTTGTAGTTTTCAATCGAAATTTCTGTTGCATGCTTCTTTGTTTGTCTAGGCACTTGTTTTACTGCAGCGAAAATGTTATTTTAGTTGGCCTTTGAGTGTTGACAGTGTGTATCGTCCGCGTCTCCGTGTCGATCGCCTGCTTCGTTTGAATTCTGAGATTCTATCTATAGCATAGATTTGGAGTAAGATCACAGGCTGATGCCCAGTAGTGTTGTGCTGCGCTGTGTATCTACTTCTAGCTTTGTACGAGAGAAAAGAAGAGAGAATCGCAATTATAGAATGAGACAGCATGAGCAGGGGACGAAGGAGAAATCAACCCAATCCCACCCAATCCAATGTAAATGCAAATTCAACACATGCGGGAACACACAACCATAGTGATACAAATTTCAAATACCATACAGCCATGCTGTCGTGCTACTCAGTAGTGAGTTACACAATGAATGAACAACAGCCACAACACCGCCTCCTGGGCGGTTGTACCACACCATCCCTATTCTTCGTTGTGCTCTAAATCTAGAACCCTGGGGTTATTTGAGTTTTACATTTTGTATGTCTGTGTACTCCTTTCTTTCTTTTATGTCTGTTTCGGTGTATGGAAGGATCACAGTGTGTTTTTGTGGGGGGTCGTGATTTTTGTAAGTTAGGTTACTACTGCATGGAGACTCTGGAAAGGACGAGCAGAGCGAACAAAGTGGGTTGTATATTAAAATTAACGGCTTTTGTCTGGTCGGCTTTCTGTTTGACTGATTCTTCTGTGATGCTCTGAAATACTAGCTTAAAAATGGGTCGTTGAAAGTTTCATGGTGAGGACGTGTTGTTTTGGGGGAGGGGGAAATATCTGAGGTCGATTTGAGATTTGCGATCTTGCGGTTTCTAGATCTGTGTGCTTCAGGTTTTAGGCTTTGAACTAAGAGTTTACTATTTGAGGGATCTTGGTATTGTTTGTTTGTGCAGACGTGATCGGCCGTGTGTGTTAGGGGAGGTGAAGTGAGCATATCAGATCAAGATGTTGGATGTTGACCTCGGATTTGCGGAACAGAAGTCTTCATTTCTGTATAACTAGACAGTATATGTTCCCTCACTTATTACATCACAAAGAAACTGCAAATTACAAAAACTAGTCTAAAGAATTCCGTATTGCTTTCTTCGCTCCACTTCCTCGCGAGATCCCACCTTCACCTTAATCAAGGTCAAGGAAGTTCATGTTTCGTGAATCCTCACATACTTGGTCGCTTGCTTGTGACTTATTTCCCACCCGTCTGGATATCTTCTTTTCTAGTGTGTGAGCGCTATATCAGATCTGAAATAAAACTAAACAAATGAACACAGCCAATCGAGGCAGTCTGATAAGTCAACTTCCTTCATTATCAATTCCCTAACCACCTGTATATAACTTCATCTCACATGCATCACTTTATTGTTCAACCAAACCATCCGCTGCTACAGTTGAGAAAACGAGAGCAATCAAGAAAAAAGTATCTCGACTTCGTGTAATTTACTATTTAGAGAAGCAGCTATTACTCTGTTCTTTTTTCGTAGCGAAGTATCTAGTTATATTATATATCAGAGAAGGGGCCTAAGACTTAATACTAACTTATCTACCTCCTTATATACTACGCTTTACTATCTCTTATTTATCGCCTCCTAGAGACTTATCTAAACTTTTTAGTGGCTTCTTTCTAGTAAGTGATTTTATTCTATTTCTTTAATACATATTTAAAAATAATATATTAGAGCTATAAACTAGAAAGAGAATTCACGATGTGTAATGTTTTTCCCCTCAAACAAGCCCTTCTCTGTCAAAGGTCGGGTTGGGGAGCGGAGAACTCAATTAACTTTTGCGATATACATCCTCTCGTCCTTGTGCTACATACTCCCTCCCTTTCTCTTGACCCGTGAAAGAAGAGGCCAGTGCTTCTGGCAGGAGGAGAGATCAGCAAGAAGACGTCCGAATTTGCAAAGTAGCACAGAGAATATTTCATCATCTGTCGTCAGATTTACCATCATTATCACAAGCTTTGTGGTGTTTCTGATGATGCAAATCAATGTATGCATAGGCTTGGATCCTAGATACTTCACTGTCTTTCAATCCTGCTCCTGCCCGATGGATGCAACAGACACAGCAATGTCGAGACTGTTAACACATTCACGCACGCTGCCATCAAATCACGTAATTACACAACACTCTCTCGATTCTGTCCAGGATGATCACCCACCGAAAAACAACAAAACCCACCTCAACCCCCACCTCGAAAGAATGACGGCGATCGATCGTGGGGGTGGTTTAATCCAATTCACTCCTTCATCCCACGTTAAAAAAAGCTTGTTCACAGCTCCCTTCTCTCTCTCCTTCCATTTCAATCTTTGATATCAGCAACAATACTCCTGTACTGTAGGAAAAACCCCCATCCCAAAAAAGGAAGCTGTCCAAACACCAGTGGATACTGGACGGAGATACACCACCCACGTGTTTTCCGACTTGAGAAGGGATGGGTAGTCATGTCATTGGGCCGGGGAAGTGTGAAATGCAGGATTCTGATCTTCAAACCAGACTTTGGTACTGGAAGTGGAAACTAATCTACGGAGAATAGGGTGGAAGTGGAAAGGTCGATGTAGGAGAAGGCCGATGGAAGGAGTTTGGAAGGTGGGATTGTTTCATGATGTTATTTTTTTGGAAAATTTGGTGGAATCGGGAATTTTGGGATTGTGGTTGTCGGGATTTGGAGGTTGAAAGTTGGGAGGAGGGGTGGGAAGTGGGGGCGAACACGTGGGGACTCGTGGAACTTGGAAGCAGATATGGGAGATAGTCAATCACAGGAACGTGGGAAGTGCCGGTATTTCTTATTCCTATCTCTGCTACGTACCAAAAAGGAACTTGAAGGGGCTTGGAACTTTGAACTTGGAACTTAGAACAAAGAAGGAAGGACGTGAAAAAGCCGTTCAGAGAAGTTTAGGGTTTGGGACTTGATACCTACCCATGGCAGAACTACGGGATATCATCATTTCACAGACCTGGATGAGAAGATTGTGTAACGTTCAGATGAAAGCTTATTCTCCCTTATCGGATCTTTTGGGGTATACTGTACAGTAAAATAAGGCTGTTGCCTAAAGTCTGATATTGGAATGTTGCACAGAGAGGATGGATGGATTGATTGTGTGGATTAGCAAGTCAAGCAATTTAGAAAAAGGGCAAATTCGACGGCGACGAATGAAAACCTAGCAAAGACAGAAGTTTTGTGTGAGATATACTCAAAAACTGAACAAGGGTTCAAAAGGGCGGTTCTCTCGTTTCATTTCTTTTCTTTTTTGGAGAAGGCGAAAAGAGGACAAGAAACCCCTCCTTCCCATTCCGGTGCCACGGTTCAGCATCAGTACGCTGCGTAACGAGATCTAGACGGCACGTTTGACAGCTGGAATCTAGGCTGACCAGAATTGTTAATTAAGAAGGGAAGTCCGTTGAAAGTTTGATTAACCTAACTGATTTTGAGAGAAAACAATGTGAGTATCTGAAAGACTGTGAATTGCACGTGTACTACCCTCCAAATAAATGTACCCTACGTCTCTCATAGGCAAAGTTCCATGAGTAAGTCTAACGAGACTAAATCAGCATCTCTGTCACTCACGGTTTGTCTTCTTCCTTTTATCGTTTAATTCTTCCTACCAATCCAACAATTCGAAACTCCAAAATTATCCACAAATCAAAAGATTCACCCACTCGCACATCTCACCTTAATACGGCATACGATTTCCATTCCTCACCAATGCCGCACCGTTTTCGCCTCACAATCGTTCCGCATCGATTCGGCCCGTTACTCATCGGTACCTCCCCTACCTCGACTCAGACCAACATAACCGTCCCTGAGTTACATGGTAGGACCGGAACATGTATGCTGCAATGCTGCTGCTGTATGCAACAAGATGTGACCGACGCGCATATACCAGCCGTGTTCCTATCTCACCGTTGCGTTGTCCATTCGGTTAAAACACAAGTGTGAGATTTTGGAGATTGCGGAAGTGTGTGTGAGCGGTTATGAATTTCGCGCCCGCGTTTCTTTTCTCTTTCTTTTTCTTACCGATCCAAGTGGTGGTCTGTGTTACCATGGAATTTTCCTTGACGCCATAAGTTTTGTGGATTTGAGAGTGAGGCGAGGAAGGAAGCGAAGGAGGGAGGGATGGAGGGGTTTAGATTGGAGAGGCGGAGGAGGGTTAAGATGGTCAAGTATTCCCCGTTGGGTGATTTTACCAACCCGTTTTACGGAGTTCTGTTGAAATGATGGATATTGAGTGGACTGATATCAATGAATGGACGGATGGTGATGCCACGCCTGTAGAGTGCGGAAGTACATGTGAATGCTTTTCCGTACTTTTTATGCTAAGATGTCGGATTTCTCAGTTGTGTTGTGTTGGATTGGCTGTATAAGATAGCCTGGATTCGGTGGATGGATGAGGAAGGTTGCATTTTGATTTCCTTTGGGGTTTCCTGGAGTTTGAGTAGCTGGATTTGTGTATGTATGTACTCACTAATTGAATAGGTAGACAGATGGAATCCCTCGAGAAAATGTGTGTGTATGTGTGTGCGTGTATGGATATGGGTGGGTGGTGATACAACATCACCCAATCCCAGGAACACCAGACCACATGCATGCAGGAGAAGATATTCAGGTACCATACGGGACGAACGATATCTTGCCCCTGCTTTGCCTTGCTACAATTTGACGGAAGTGGTTTACTTTCCCCTTGTTTTTGCGATTCCAATGGGTCGAGCCGTGAACTGAAGTGGAGTTGGGTTTGTAGATCTCTTTGGATTTCTTGCATGTTGGATGTTGATCTGTTGTGGATTGAGTAGTTCTCGTAGGAGATCCAGGAATGGAGGATGGATCATCATGGACCTGGGGTCGATGGGAGAATTGGATTAGGCAATGTACGCTTGATTGATTTCCAACCGCAGGAAGTCCTGTCGAGCAAATCAACTCCGGTCAATGGACGATACAGTGCTCACATCTGTGCCATGGTGAAGTGCTCTTCTCTCGTAGCAATGCCCTTTAATTCGGTAACGGAGCCCACAGTCCCGCATTCTCTAACAAGAAGGTCTCGGGCTTCTTGGGGCTCATGGGCAAGAAATCTGTTAAAGGCCGTTTTCGGTGATTTTTGCATGCAGATTCGGTCGGAAGATTTGGTAAGAGGTACTTGAGAGTAAGCGGGAACCGTTGGAAACGGTCTTGGATGGACGAATTGAAATTTGGAGAGATTGGAAATTCTGGGGTGCGGGACATATTGAAGCCTGAAGAAGGGTATGGGTAAAGTGTGAGGAGATGAGAAGAAGAAGCCTTGCTGGTATGGGGAAATGAAATGATGGTCCATAGCCCGTACTCAGTACGCGAATACGGCGTTCACGAGTAACCTTACTGATCTGATGGAGAGATGGATGGGATGGGATCATGAATACTGTCGAAGTTCTGGAGTGCTGGACTTCAAGTCAGACCTCGTCATGCTTCTGAAAAGTTACCGACGCTGCACCAGCTCCGTGGCCGCATTTGCTCGACCTGCCTTTCGCCTGCTTCGTTGATCGACAAGGACAAGCACAAGCAGCTACCTCAACATGCACGCCGCATGATTTTTTACGCCATCGACATCGCCATCATCAACGGGAGTGAGATGGAGATTAATGGATTGATACGGACTGTATGATGTGATGTGATGTGATGTGTGTGGGGGGATAAATGGGACTAGGGAGAGACAATGAATGCATGGTACAGTAGGTCCAGTAGTCCGCTGGCCTTCGTAGTGTGCCGTTTGCCATGCGATGCAGGCGGAAGACAGGGTAAGGCAGGGCAAGGAAGCCAGACAAACATGTGGTGCGGGAGAGAGGTGGTTGTGGCTGCCCCTTCTCGAATCTTTCATCGAGGACCTTACCGGTCCCGGCATATTGAATTGGCTTGGCTGAAAAGGCTGTCTTGTGCGCGTTTTGTGAGGCGCTGCAAAGTGATAGGGCGATGTAAACGAGCGTTGTTGTTGTCGATGATGATATGGTGGTGCTGTAAGCGACGTCGTTTAATCTCAAGGAGGGAGTGTCCTGGACTTGATGTTTGTGGCATCATGCCATGCGAGTCGTAGGGCTACTCTGTATGCTCGAGTGCTGATACCGATGACGATGCTCGCTTGTTCAGCTGGATGTTGGTGACCGAATAATATAGAGTATCATGTGTTTTGATTGCCTGGGCTGAGGTGTTGGTCATCAGCCGTGGACTGCAAGAGTTGTCTGTCTGGAGGCTACAGGAGACACCATGTTGATTGATTCGAGATACATGTTCCGCCTCTTCATCAGCTTGTCCCGGAATGGAGTAGCCAATATCCACCGAGTCTCGGTGTAGATGATGTTCGTCGTGCGAAGTCAAGGAGATTGGAGGGAGTAGCTCGAATACACAGATCTAGGGATGGCCATCGCCACATGCTTCCTTCTTCTAGTCCGCTATATCTGAGAGATTTCTGCACCCGACAAAAGGGGGCCACAAATGGCTCCTTTTGCCCCGCACACACTACCACCTGTCAATTGTCAAGTTGACAAGAATCCCGAGTCAAGCATCGAGAGTCAAGACTCGACTCGAGAGAGAGTGTTCCGTCGGTGTTCTGGTCGGAAAGAGAAGAGCTCTCCGTGCACGTTATGTGGAACTGCCTCAAGCCCCGAAGCCGTCAAATCGGTTGGTAGGGCGAGCACCATCACCATTCCACTTCCACTATCGATCGGTAGGACCCCCCGTTGTGAAAGGGTCGGGAAGGGGGAGGGACAAGGGGAAGAAGAGGGAGAAGAGGGAGAAGAGGAAGGGAATGGGGCCTTGGCTTGGGAAGGGGTCGGGTCTGGAGTAGTCAGCATCTCTATGACATCCCCCCGTTGGTGGTGGCATCGTGAGAATTGCTGCTAGTCCTTGTTCATGCGTCCGCCTCATTGTGGAATCAGCTACGTCTCGTCTCGTTGCTGTTGCTGGATCTCTGTTGATATCATTGTCCCTTTGGTTTGTTTTATTGTCACCAGCGACTTGGCCCGACGACTCGCCACACTACCACCGCCGCCCTCTCATCGCTTCCAGCCTGTTGCTGCTTTCTTTTGCTCGCCCGTCCTGGAGAGCACAGACCGAAAAGCCAAAGGCCAGTCCCTGAGGTCTCATCCCAAGCCAAACTCTCACCACCACCACTGCCACTACCACCACCACCACTGCTATTTGCGGGAGTCATCGTGACAGCTTTCGCGAAATACGGAGTCAAGCTACTACGATTCCCCAGATTCAAAGTGCCTGCCCCTCACTACTCTCCTCCCGACAATCCAATCGCTTCTTCTACTCGTCCCGCGCGTCGTCGTCGAGAGCCTCGTCGTTTCTTCAGCGTCATACCTATCCATTGCTGGTCCCCGGACTACTACTGTACTGCCTGCCTGTGCTGTGGTCTGTAGCCTGTGCTGTTCTGTACTGCACATCCAGTACCGATCGTGCGTCGAAATCGATAAACCGCCCACCACCTCCTAACACCACTCCCCCCATCCACCTCCGCCTCCATCTCCCCTCCCTCCCAAATTCTCCTCCCGTTGGCGCCTGCTCAACCCAATAACGACCTTCTCACGCGGCCCGGATCTCAGCGACCACACACACTCTCTCCTATCTGCTGCCATCTGGCTCGTCAAAATCCCCGTTGTGACAAAGTTATTTCTTTCTTTACCCGCCGAAATTCCTCCCATTCTGACCACTCACCGTTGCCATCTCCAACAAATCCCCAATAGAGCAGCGAAACTTCCTTTTCCGCCCTCTCTCGCTGCCCCTCCATCTCCATTCGACCCCAAGGCAATCCTTCTGCCGGACCATCGAAGAGCACACTCCCTCGAGTGCCATTACGCCTTACGCCTGCTCCTCACACCTCCTCATACGCGCGACGAATTTCACGACCGACAGCACGAAAAGTACCACCTCTGACGACGACGACCAAACGAAAGACACCTGTTGATCGTCGATGACGAGAGATCGAGCAATGCATTGAAGTCCTTCTCTCGCTCTCTTTCACGTTCACCTCCACCACCTCAGCCCTCTGCCGTACAGTATCACGATGCTCATGACTATCCGCTCCAACGGCATACTTCCAGACGAGAGCAATACGCAACGATACAACCAGTACGACTCGAACTCGAATCAACATTCCGAATCCTTTGGACGATACTCTGACGAAACGCCACTGCAGACATCGTCCCCTTTACGTTCTCACGCGTCACAATTCTCTGCTTCTTCGAGCGACGGATACAGCATCGCTGGAGCCAACACGAGGCTTGCATCGCGACGACGATCACCACCACTGATGAATAGCTTAATGGGGAACGCGCCGGCACCGGTGATGTTCGTGCGCGCGCTCTACAATTATGAGGCTGATGATCGGACGAGCTTAAGCTTCCACGAGGGAGACAAGATCCAGGTCATCACACAGTTAGAAAGCGGCTGGTGGGATGGAGTTATCAACGGCGTGCGAGGCTGGTTCCCCAGCAATTACTGTCAGGTCATCACCAACCCCGAGGATCCAAAGCAACCAGAGCAGTCCTTCGAACCCATTGATTATAGGGATCCGGACTCGCCAGGTGATCTGGATGAGACGGGATACATTTCCGAGGGTTCGGACAGTGGTGAGTCGATAGGGACCTTCCCGATTGATAGGCCGAGCGGCGGTGGTGGAACAGATTTCTGGATCCCACAAGTCACTCCAGAAGGACGTCTGTACTATTACAACACGGTCACCCAGGAGAGCTCTGCGGAACTACCACTGGAATCGCCTTCTTCCATGACAGAAAATGGCCCTCGAGACCGGATGAATGTAAATATTCCAGACAAAACACGCCCACCTCCCGAATCCTTTTCAAGGGGCTACGCAGATACCAGCGGTGATGAATCTGATGGCAATTCGGCTTCTGAACTGGAGGGAGAATCGATAATGCTCGCGTCCACATCCTCTCTGGTAAATCTCAGCCTCACCAACACCTCTTCTATATCTAACTCATCGCAGCCGGGCACTGGCAAGCGACGATCCCTCAAGTCTGACGGCATCTCACCCGCAACATCAATGGACTCGATTAATGGCATGTCGCCGGTTTCCCGCTCTCGTAACGACCCTTTCTCGAACCCAAGTTTATCTATGATCACATCCATGCCACAGTCTGGCCCCTCGATGACTTCGTTCACGACAAACCCCGCTGCCCTCGGAGCCCCTCATGCGGCAGCCTTACCGAGATCCTTCTTTGACGATGGTTCCGCCGCGCCTCTAACATGGAATCGATTAACTTCAAACATGAACAAAGCCGTAGACAGGTACCGGGAGGCCATACATGAAGGAGACAGGTCAGAGTATGTTCGACGGGCAGAAGACATCTCGGACCACCTACGACTGCTTCTGGCCGCTGGATCTGCGACCACGGATAATCACTCCGGCCAGCCATCGATCATTTCTACAAACAAAGCTTTGTACCCACACTTCCGGGACATGATGTCCAAATTCTCGAAGCTGGTTATCTCCTCACACATCGCAGCCGCGGATTGGCCGAATGCGGAATCATACCAAAAATGCTTACAGGAAGCAGATGGTGTGCTCCAGGGAGTCTTCAGTTATGTGGAAGTCGCAAGAGCACAAAGAGGAGAAGACATTCCCCGACTTCTTCCTGGATTTGTTATTGGCAGCACAGTTGGCGGTAATTGGCAGAACAACGGACTCGGTTCTCGAGATCCGATGACATCAATTCTGCTGGAAGACGACGAGGCTATGGCAGAACCTTCAGCTATATTGGACGGCAATCTCATGGAACGACTCGACGACTTGAAGAGGATGCTCATCTCAAGCATTCGCAAACTGGAAGAGCATCTGGTAGTCACCGAAAAGATCATCACTCCTTACAGACATGAGCTCATTGGGAACAATGTGTGCACAGCGGCCAAGAAAGTGCTTGAGATGTTCAAACCGTGGGTTGCGACGGTTGAGTCGGTCAATTTGGGATCTTTGGGCAATGCCTTTCAAAATCCAGGATTGGTAGACTTTGCAGGCTACAAGCAAGCTTTGTACGACAGCATCTCGGATTTGCTCCTCAGTTGCCAAGCCGTATCTGGACCTTTGGGAGATGAATGGGCAGAGGTACGAGGCGAATCACTGGAAAGCCGTTTGAACCATGTTCGCCATTGTTCAAAGCAACTCGAGACGAACGCTTCCCACATCTGGTTTTCGTTGCAACTCTTAGCTGGTCAGGTACAGCAAGCCCTGAATCCTGACGGGCAGATGGGACAACGAGACCCAAGACGAGGAGATAATGTGTATGAACCGGCACAAGGTCACCAGCGTTCGACATCCCGTGTCGCCCAACCTGTAAGGCCCAATCTTGCGGGCATGGCACAAAACAATACCTACTCCGCTGGTGACGATCCAGCCTCGAAATTCCGAAAGGGTGACAACAACTCGAAGGTCATGAAATTCTTCGGAGAAGAGCCGATTCCAGTGAGAGCTCCGCCACCACCACAACAAGATGAGACACCGGATTGCCTGAAACTTGATCACGAAGAGGATATATCTTATGACACAAAGGTTTCGCCTCCACAGCTGAAGGGTGGTACTCTGTTGGCACTCGTGGAACAATTGACACGACATGACAAATTGGACTCGAACTTTAACAACACTTTCCTGCTGACATATCGTTCATTCACAACTGCAAGGGAGCTCTTCGAGCTTTTGGTGAAGCGTTTCCAAACACAGCCACCAGAGGGAATGGCAGCTTCGGATTATGAGACATGGAGAGATCGCAAGCAAAAGCCCATCAGATTCAGAGTTGTCAACATCTTGAAGAGTTGGTTTGATATCTTCTGGATGGAAGATCAGAGTGACGAGACCAAGTCTCTCATTCGTGATGTCTACACCTTTGCAAGGGATACTGTCAAGACTACCGAGACCCCTGGATCAAAGCCGCTGATGACTGTTTTGGAACAGCGCCTACGAGGCCAAGATACGACAGCCAAACGACTAGTTCTCACGCTCAACCAATCAACTCCTCAGCCTATCATGCCAAAGAACATGAAGAAGCTGAAGTTCTTAGACATTGATGTCACAGAGTTCGCTCGTCAGCTGACGATCGTGGAATCCAAACTCTATGGCAAGATCAAGCCGACAGAGTGTCTGAACAAGACTTGGCAGAAGAAGATTGGCGAAGGAGATCCCGAGCCAGCTCCAAATGTCAAGGCACTCATTCTTCACTCCAATCAGTTGACGAACTGGGTTGCGGAGATGATCTTGACACAATTAGATGTCAAGAAGCGTGTGGTAGTGATCAAACATTTCGTGCTTGTAGCTGATGTAAGTATGATTGGATTTGGTGATGGAAACCTCTAACGAATAATAGAAATGCCGACAAGTCAACAACTTTTCCACCCTGACCTCGATCATTTCGGCTCTCGGAACAGCGCCCATCCACAGGCTAAAGAGAACATGGGATCAAGTACCTCAAAAGACACTTGCTGTACTAGAGTCCATGCGTAAACTCATGGGCAGCACCAAGAACTTCGGCGAATACCGAGAGAGCTTGCATCTGGCCAACCCGCCATGTATTCCATTCTTTGGTAGGCTCCTCGATCTATCTATGAGATCTTAACTTACACTGCTAGGTGTCTACTTGACTGATCTCACCTTCATTGAAGATGGTATCCCATCCATCATCAAGAAGTCGGCCTTGATCAACTTTGCCAAGCGTGCAAAGACAGCTGAAGTTATCCGTGACATCCAACAGTATCAAAATGTGCCGTATCCATTACAACCGGTCCCAGAGCTGCAAGACTATATATTAAGCAATATGCAAGCAGCAGGGGATGTGCATGAGATGTACGAGAAGAGTTTGGCGGTTGAGCCGCGTGAGAGAGAAGATGAGAAGATCGTGAGGTATGTTAGACTGAACACGGTATCACCCTATGGCGCATTTGTTCTATAAACAAATGCGTCAGCTTCTAAGATGAATATCACCATGCATGCAAGCCACACAATACAACCTTGTTTTTTGATTTTGCGCAATTGCGAAGAATATGTGCTTACTAGTCGATGGCTCTAGGGTTCTGGCCGAATCAGGTTTCCTCTAGATGCAACCTCGAAAGCGGAAGGTTTGCATGCACAACCGCCGCACACCCACACCATTTTTTTGCTACGAATCCTACGAACGAGCTTTACTACGCCACCTTTCCACCGATTTGGATTTGGCAATATAATACTTCGATCCCTAATGTGCCGCCATGGGTACTATCTCACCCACACACCACAGACACCCCGCGGATCTTTCTCGGCCAACCTACCTTCTTCTCACATCACATGCATGCCAAAGGGGATGTCTGCGCGGCATCCATCCCCGAGCAGCTCGGTTCCAGAACTTCGACATCCGGCCAACTTCCCCCATCCCAACCATCCCATCACATCTTATCAACATGTCATCCATGGCCATCTTTTTCACCCACTCACGGAATTTATATAGAAAGGACGGGATTTTTTGGTTGCGTTTCTTTATGCTTTATCCCAGGTGTTTGGTTTTCCTGCAATTCAATTTCTCCGCGATCTGGTTGATTATTTACGTTGTCTGTTCTAAGTATCTATATCTATCTAACATGGGAGGAGCGACCTGGTGTTTGGTCTGATGCGGTATTTCACCGCATTCATTTGGAGTTGCAAACCACTTTTTCGTCCTGTTGTGCTTCTTCGCATTTATCTTTCTATCTATTGTTCGTTGTTTGGCTTGATCTTCTCCTCGAGGAATACACAGCAAGGGATAAGAGATGCAATCAGAGAGTGAGAAGAAAAGACGGAAACAGAACCACAATCACCAACAACAAACAAACCTTTTTATCTGTATCAAGAAAGAAAGTCATTTGACTATCAACGACTTCTTTCTTTGGGGAGGGGCATCTAGATATGACCGCAAGAAATGTCGGTGGTTGTTGTCAAATCTTCGCAGATGGGAGAGAAGAAGGACAAAGGGAATGAGTGGGCATCTGGGAATGGAACGGGGAACAGGGAAATAGGCAAATTCAAAAAATGATTCCAAGCAAGACAAAAGTTACAGTCCACAACATTTGAGTGAATAAGCATAACTGATGTGAGAATTCCCATCAATGAGAAGACCTTCCCCAGTCCAGTACAGTACGGAATCAGGGCAGGGCAGGTTGGCAGGCAGGAAAATGGAGATCAAGATCAAGATCAAGAAAAAGGTACGGTATCATCACAAAACAGACGACGTGCATGACAGGAGCATTGGCATGGAACGAACCCATGACAGATGACAGCTTCTGCAGCGAGGAGCGCCTCCCCGAGTCCCAGTCCCCTACGACACCCCCGCGTTGCGTTCGATCCTGCTGGCTGGTGGGAACTTGGGAGTTGAAAGCGTTGCTGGCTGGGTGCTGGCTGGGTGCTGGCTGGAGTGACCCCACTATACTCCAACCCTGGGGAAACACACCCACCCCACCCCACCCTCCTCCACGCTTCCTCCCCGACACTTCCTACTGTATTTTACATTGGTATGATGCGTGATAGGAAGGTAACCTTACCTACCTACATAGAGCATGCTTGTGAGTATCTTTATTGACAGGACTGTACGGCAGGCAAGATTACATCAGTCGAAAGACCAGTGAAGAATGGTGGAGTGATGGAAGGAGTACTACACGATCGACTTCTTCCCAGTATACAGCCATCCAAACAATACCTGATAGAAATCGCGCAAGCTAACAGTAACGGTATTCGTGCACGGCTCTTCCTTTACTCTTGGGGATTTTTCCATCAAATCTTGGCTTGCTCTGGCCATGAGGTACGGAGTATAGGTGGAACCATGTGCCTCGTTATCTTGTTACTGTACCTCCGAGCCGTGTACTTTGATCAGTATTGGCATCACAGTCTCTAGAATCTGGATCTGTTTTCTTGACTTGGCTTGGTTTGGTTTGGTTTGGTTTGGTTTGGGCTGGGCTAGGCTGGGCTGAATTCACCGCCGTTAGATTCGGCTACGTTGATGGGATGGGTTAGGTTTGGTTTGGGTCGGGGACGGTGTATTTATCCAAGCCGTGTCTGCTTTTTCGCTACGCAAGCTTCTTTTGGGGAACTTTGTTCTACAGTAGGGAAGAGGACATGGGGGATGAATGTGGTTAGACACTCAGATAGGACACGAGAGCTAGGAATCCAAGTGAAACGAGTCGTGGGAAAATACCGAGGTGTCTTTTAGTTCGGTGGTCTTCTGTTGGATATGTTTTGCCTCCTTGGAGTCATGGAAATCGCGGGGTTGATTGATTGCGGGGAGACACTCACTACTCACTCAAACGGCTTTCGTCTGGAGAATTTGGGGACGCTGCTAAGAATTTCCCCGCACTCTATTCAATTTATTCAATTTGTTCTACAGTACAGTACTACTCCCCGAAAGTGCAAAGTCTAAAAGTGAAGATGGTTTAGATTTAGACGAAAGACAAAATCCGGGGTAAAGTGGGGAATGACTCTTGTCAACTCTACAGGACTGTACTGTGATGTGATCGATGTGAGGGGTGGGGTCCGTGAAAGAGAATTATGCCGGCGTGAACGGTTTGGGCATCTTCACACTGCATTTCGAAGTTCGAGACGGATGGATATATGGATATATGGATAAATGAATGGAGACAGAAAGATACATAGGTACACCGAGGCGCAAACACTTTTGATAGTCATTCGCCTGCTTGACGTTTGCGCAAGTTGTGAGGAAAAGTGAGACATACGGCAACACACTGATTTATTCGGGCCTTACACCCATCCCCCCGAGAAGGGCGAAGCCGAACCGAGAATGGAAGATGGAGAATGGAAAAAGTACTGGTAGAAGAGGAAGGAAGGGGAGAAAGGCCTCGGACATTTCGACATCATCCATCCCATCTCATCCCACCTTTTCACAGCGCGTCGTCTCCGTGTACTGCGGTTAATACAAACAATACATACCAATAGCGTCAGTTTTATGACATATCGTTTGGCTCGATTGTGGACATAAAATGAATACCAACATATCCACCACATCCAACTCGAATCCCAGACGAATAAACCCTAGAAAATAAGAGTTCTAAGAACAAGGATTTCCTGGAGGTCTTGTACGTATCGGGTTCAATCGAATGGTGGACTTGGCATGGATAGAATGAGGTACAGTATTGACATGGGAAGGAGGATTGCCATGGACTCGTAGTCACTTATCTGATCCGTTTGGTCTGTTCGTTCCGAGTCGGTGTCGTTCCTTGCCTGGCTGGCCAAGATTCCATGATTCCATGATTCCATCCATCCATTCCATCCATCCATCCCGTTTTCGGCATCAGCCTGAGTACTCCGTAACGGGCCGAATCTTGTTTTGCAAGGGCGGGCCCAGGGTGATTTTTAAAGATCTTGTGAGAGAATCGCACAAATATTGCAGACAGAATTGTTTGGGATAAGTATAATGTTCCGTTGGTCGATTGGTTGAGAAAAGTGGCCATACCGACAAAGAAGGAGGAGAAATCAAGACCCTTCAAAACCCTTCCTGGCTAATCTTTGCCTTCCGGGCTTCACAACATCCTCACCCCACGGGAATATATCTCCTTTTCTATCTCGCTCATCTCGCTCGCCGTCTTCCATATCTGTGCTCCTTGTACAATAAACCGCATCGACTAACGATCCGGCCGGTGGTGCTGTGCTGTGCCACCGGGGGGGCTGACAACTTACAGTACCTCGCTTCCCTTCCTTCCTTGAGATTTCCAGACACAGAAAGACAAGGTATCTTCCCGATATCCCTCCCTTCCATGACCAAGCCGAGCCCTCTCTCTCATCCGAGGATCACCTTCTGTGTAACGCTACAAGGGCACCCTCTCATTCGCCCGAAAATTCTTTCGTTCTCATCCAATAGAAATTCACCCCTTTTCGATCAATGCTCAGTATCACTTGCATCTTTTTCGATTCCCAACGCCGGTCGAGAAAGGGAATAGCCGGTTGGCTGGATGTGGATGTGGACTTCGGAGTTTGGCAAAGGTCTGGGACCGAGGGCAATATGGATGGTAGATGAGATGGGGGTTGTCACGTGGTATTGAATGTGGTGGTTGGTTGTCTGCAGTGCTTTTCGGGTGATGAATCGGATGTGGTGACGAGATGGATCTAGAAAAATTTGCATTGATGATGTGGAGGAGGAAATATCTTGGTAGTGGAGGATTTGACAATCGGTCGGCTCTTCTTCCGGTAGCTTTAGATTGTGCTGCATCGTGGAGGTGGGTGTGGGGAGTGTGGGGAAGTGGGCCTAGAAATCCAGAACCATTATATTATATTGAGCACTCTTGTAAGCGAGTGAAATACGCTCGGAAAACAGCCGAAGGTGAGTTTCTGTAAGGAAGGACCTTGCCGGAGACAACTCTTTGAGTGCTGCTCGTATGTTGCTAAAGGTGGATACGATCTGCTGTCTAGTTTGAGCTCGTCTGCTCGAAAGGGATGGAGTGACGAGGACGAGGAGAAAAGGGACAAAGAGCCGAGTGAGGTTTGAGCTGTTTCCATGTTGAGGCTGTGAAAGATGATCAGGCGTTGCATGAAGACTATTGAATAATGAGATTGAGATGACTCTTCCAGCTCGATCGATCCGAGACTTCTCTTCAGTGCACTTTACAATAATACTGCTGCACAAGTTCGAAGATTTTCTACCCCAGCTTGAATCTGCACAAAAGACGCACAAGAAATAAACTATCGCTCGCAGAAGGAGAATGATAACTTTTCACGATGAGATAGAACCAATCGAATAATTTGAATCGTATTTGTTTACTGTTCCCCCATATCTTCGCTTAAAATAGGGGAATAGGGGATTTTATTCGGAACATTAACCATGCACCCGGACCAAACCAGCGACACGAAACCAAAGGGTCAATTAACTTCCATCAACCACGCCTAAACACCAAGAAAAACCATCTGACCTCCAGTATCAAGAACTCCAACACGCGTCAAATCCACTACCATAACCAACAACAAGAAATGAGCCTCGCACATACCTTTGGCGGCTCCTCTTCCCGAAAGTCGCGACGCAGGAAATGCTAGCCGAGTTGCCGCCTCCTCAAAAGCCAGGTGATATGAAAACTTCACTATAGCCACCTCCAACTGGAAGCTCAATTCGAAAAGGACGATTCCATTCATCCATTCATGTTCTGGAAAATGGTTTTCTGTCGTCTGACCCATCTGGATGGATGGGGGTCGGGTGATCTTCATCAAGGATAATAGTGAAGTGTTTGGTTTGTGCCTGAAGTGATGGATGGTTGAGAACGAGAACGAGGATGAGGCTAAGAGTCGGCTTTGGCTTTGACTTGGAGCTGTACCGTATGGTTTTTGCTCAGATAGTGTGGCCGTTAATCATTTTATAGAACTGGGTTTAGTATGATAGAGATTCTTGAGCATGGTATGGAAGTGAGACTTTCTGATGGCGAGCAACTGCGACCAGAAAGGTTACAACACTTCAACAACGTTCCGTTAACTTTTGAGGACAGCACTCGCGAGTCTCATGAGTTTTTGCTGGTCAACTTTATTCTCTTCAAGGGCTATATTTGGTATGACTCTCATCAGTTAAGGACTTCATTTCGAGGTGTCACTGTTTGCGATACAACCCATTTGACTTCTGTTTGGATTCTCGTCCCAACATTGCTCGCGAGCTCCTCTGTGATTGGGGATAGCTCAATATTACAAGATCAACGGAAACTTCGAAGACCTGCTTTTTAATGGTTCTTCTTAATTCTTCCCCACATATCCATGGACCTACTTACCGCGGACGTAGGGACTCTGGGGCAGGAAGGAGAACTGACCTTGACTTCCACCTGTGGCAAACGCCGCAAACCTTTCGCTTCTAGATATATTATTTTCATTGATTATGAGTATTGTAAAAACAAACTTGCGCTCTCGTTGGTGATTTATCGAAGGGAATCTAGCTATACTGTATATATGTATGTATGTATGTATGTATGTATGTATGTATGTATGTATGAACGTTTCAATGACTGCTTTTCGCTCAAGAACTCTTTCTCCCCTGGTACAGAAAGTAGTACCTGGCAAGAAGAGTAGATCAATTGGTGAGTGCTCAAGTGCGATAAGAAATGTTTATCTCTCCATCTCTCTCTGAGCATGCAGTTCATCCATGTTTCTTTTCTTTTCTTTCTTATGTGAAAGTATCCTTTTGTGAATCGTGATCCAAATTGTACAATAAACAAACAAATCTTTTTTGGGGGCTCCATCCTTCCATTGATGTATCCATTCATCATCAATCATTCCAATCGTAAAGTTCATAAGATCAAAATCGAAGTTGAAAAGTCGAGTGCGGGGTTTTTCTTTTTTCGAATCGAGTGAGTGGTTGAATGAGTCGGATGAAATACCACAAAGAACATCTCTTTAGTCCTCTCCCTCCGCCATCTCTCCTCTGTTCTCATTCTCCTCTTCCATCTTCTTCTTTTGGGCTGCTGCTCTCTTCTTCCTGTTCTTATTCTTCGTCTTGCTTCGATTTGTATTCTTTCGGTCGCCAGCAAGTGCATCATCTGCATGGACACCACCACCAGCTGTAGTAGGAAGCGAAGTGGGATGATCAACTCGAGTGTCGACCGGTCCACCATTTTCGGTTACAGGACGAACTCCAGTATCAGTCGCGTCTCCAACGTCCAAGCTATTCTCTGCAGTGGTTGAAACGACACCAACAACAGAATATCTAGCATCAGTCCTAGTACTATATGCGATAGCATGACCCTCAAATTCATCAAGATCGCCATTCACAGAAAATCCACCGGCTTCATCATCAACATCGTTGGCATTATTGTTGGAGTCGAGAGCTTCGCCCTTGGGGACGGGATTGGCAGCGACTTCGGTTGTAAGAGTACGTGTTGCTGGAGGTGTAGCCGTAACCCAGTATCTGTCACCAAGACGTTTGTCCATATTATTCAATTCCTCCTCCATGCGGGTGCGGATTTCAGGATCTCGGATGAGCTGGCGCATTCGTGAAATCACTGTCATGGGAAGTTATGTTAGCAATTGTGATCTGGCACGACTCTCTGAAAAATAGCGACGGTAGAAAAGCAAAGATGGAAATGAAATACACACAATCAACCAACGCCTTCTTTGGGAAGATGTTGTAATTCCAACCACCATCAGCCCGCACTCCAAACAACCAATTCTCATCCAACGTCAACACGCACTGATCCACCAACAGATTTCGCAACGCACAAACATCTCTCTCTTCGCCTTCCTCAATCTCATTGGAATCATTCGTTGAACCAATCTCAGCCTTCTCGTTGAATAGCGGGCGAGTGTTATGATATGCCCATCTCACCATCTCCTTATCAATGTCACCGGTCATCTTTCTAGCGCTCTCAATACCAACAATACAGTCGTTTTGTAGTTCCCACATCCCAAGGCGTGAAGCGAGGACCCAGACTTCAATGAGCGTGCTTGATGTATCCTCAGCATGGAAGACTGAGAGATACAGCCAGTTTATAAGAGATCGCATTGTAGTTGGTTTGATAAGACCCAGGGTTTGAATATCAAGAGCGATCTGTCGGTATTTAGCTTTAGGGAGTTGGACCTTGATCTCGACAGCGATATCTTCCCACTCATGCTCAGGATTATTGGAGCCATAAAGAGTGTTTGTTTGTTGAAAAGGAGACAGATCGCATGGACCAGAGATCACACGGTGGAAGTCTAGCTCGTTGTTGTAGTTGTAGAGCTTGATGGTGTGAGGTTTGATGGTTGGGGAATTGTCGGTCGGTGGTGGTTGCGAGGTTGGTGAAAGAGAGGAGGTAAGCTTGAGAGGGGCGAACTGGGTACGAAAGTAGGGCGAGAAATACGACAGGAGAGTGTGGTGGACATGAAAGACTTCCTGGGGCGTCGTGTTTGTTGGACGGATGACGAGCTGGCAGTGTTAATCCATGTGGTTCGAAAATCGACTCTCTATGATGCAAGGAGCTGAGGGGTAAAAAAAAACACTCTGAGGAAATATACAGAAGCTCTAGGGCAGAAATTCGGCAGGAGAGAGAGCTGGAACTTACTTCAATAATATCAAGAGGAGCTTTATCTATGGGTCCAAGAACCGAGCTGCGAATGGACCTACAGAACATGCGTTAGATTCGTTGATCGACACAAACTGCATGCACAAGAAAGCACACTAGGTAGAAGAGAGACATGGAACTGACCGTTGACGCTGAATTTCTTGTTGACGTTGAATCTCTTGTTGACGTTGATCTTCTTGGTGACCCTGGACTGTTTGTTGAGAAGTCGCAGAGACCGCAGATACAGTAGACAATGCTTGCTTTCCATAGTCTGTTGACATAACTGGCATAGATGAAGTGAAAGCATTAGCAACGGGGCGATCTTTGGTCTGAATCTGATTCTTGTGCGCATCTCCCATCATGATTCGCATTGGTGGTGGTGGTAGTGGTGGAACGAAACCAAAGCCACCAGGAACGGCATCAAGAGGGGGAATAGGTTGGCCTGGGAATGGCACAGGCATCCCCATTGAAATTGGGAAAGGAAGGGGAGGAGGAGGACCGTAGCAGCCGTAGAAATTGTTTGGAGGTGGTACCGGAGGAGAAGGATAGCCGTTCTCAGGACCACCACCAGAGAGAGGAGGAGGAATAGGGCCGAAGCGTGATGGAAAGTAATTCAGAAACGGGTTGTATGCTTCTGCTCCCATTGGTCTTCCAAATACAACACCAGGGATAGGAGGAGGGATATGGCCTAGTCTAGGCGCATTGTTGAGCTGAGGAGCCTGAGGTCGAACGGGATCAGAACCATGTCCATTATCAAGCTGTTGATTCTCCTGCTTATCTAAGTTTGACAATCTGGTATGAATGTCGAAAGGATTACGAAATGGAGGACGGCCCGATCCATGAACCTGATCGCCATTGCGTTGATGAGGTTGTGGCAGTACATGACGAAATCCACCAGGAGGAAGAGGAGCATAATAAGAGCCGTGACCTTGGTTGTTCTGAAGTCGATGATGTTGTGGCACACCTGTAGTTGAAAACATTCCTTGGTCAACACCAGTAGTATTAGTTGTAGGATCAGAACCAGTACGTCGATCTGGCACGATTGCTGAGCCACGAGGAGTAGTTGCATCATTGAACGAAGCACGTCGATGGTCGATCTCAGCCCGAGCATGTCGTGGATCAAACGATATCCCAAGAGCAAGATTTTGAAGGGGAGCAAGACCGTAGCCATGATATGGAGCATCAACTGGCCCTGAGGGGTGTGCCATTGGAACAGGAGGCATAAAATTCACAGGTGGCTGTAAATGTGGTTGCGGTTGTTGTCGAGACAGAGTGTGTTGAAAGTCGTGCATTGCCGTCTGTCCATGGCCAGGGGGTGGGTTCTGAGAGGTCATGATAGGAGGACCATTGTAGACTTGTCGACTTTGATTCTGATGTTCCATATCTTGCAAATGTTGTGATGGAGGAACAAGCAGAGGGATCGGAACAATACGACGTGGAGGGGCACCAGCTCGACGGGGCTTTTTATCTACAGATCGAAGACCTCGTTGAGTTTCTTGTAGGAGGATAGAATGGTGAGCAGAAGCTGAAAGAGGAGGATTGTGTTGTGATCTTGTGTCTTGAGAAGACGCTTGCTGGGAATTTGGACGCTGCGGTCGATCTAGAAATGGATCGTCAGGATCAGAATGAGGACGGGGAGTTTGAGATTGGCGACCTTGCCCAGAAGTCTGATTGCTGTCGAAATGTGGGGAAGGACCTTGACTGCTTAAGATGATCTCTGGGGAAGAAACTTGTTTGTTATTGGGCTCGAGGGAGGGAGAAGAGGAAGATTGTTGTTCTTTTTGCATCTCGGGAGTCTGTGGAGGCCGAGCAGTAGGAGCCTTTGCCTTCTCAGACTTCTTTGATCCTTTCTTGAGCATGTTGTCGTCAGTCATTTAAGGATAGCTGCAAAGATGAATGCGACTGGAGAGATGGATGTGCGTGGAAGGATGTATGCGATCGGAAAGATGAGCAAGTCTGAAGAGACAACAGAGATCGAAAAGAACGACGTCGGCTAAAATGTTGCCTAAGGCCAAGGAGACAACAGAACAGAAGTGAACAGTTGATGCTAGAAAATGATAGAGAGAGATACAATAACAATAGGAGAAACTCCAGTGAGCAGCAATTAATCCTGTCACTTTGTGAATAACAAAGGAATGGAAGCAACTGGTTTGCATGGCACGTTGCAGCAAAGGTGAATTTGATGAGACTGCATACCCCTTTCCTTAATGTTTACCTTATTTAGTGTAGGAAGGGGATACCAAGGAGAATGTTTGTATTAGCACTATCTGCAAAGCTGTGATATTCGCACTACAATAAAAGCAGTCTTGATCACACCCCCACAAGCAAAGGATTGGCACCATAGAGCATCACCCAACGTCTAGCTAACCAGTACTACCATAGCAACAGATAGCCAGCTCTTTTCAGAAACACAAAGATGACTTTAACACCATACCAGCAGTTATTGATTTCCACCAAAGCACCCAACTTCGGCATCAAACAAGATGAATACTCTTGAAGTTTGAATGATCAGAAGCTTCCGTGCCGAGAGATCAAGCACTCCCAACCAAACTTGATCCCACGTGATGATCAAAGGAAGGCAGCCGTAAAAATTGACAGCAATATTATAGCTCTCAATCTCCTAACAAGATCATGAAGCTTAGGAACCCCGCTCTTATCAAAGTATACTTGTCCTTGTACCATAGATGGATCGTCGGTGAAAAAGAGAACTTGAGCTCCCGATTGATTGTTGATAAGCACGCCAGGGTCTGGAGCCTGAGTCTGATCTGGGATGGTGCAGAAAGCATCTTGACCACTCATGCCCACGCAGGTCGAAGCATATCGTTTTTGTCGCTCTGATTTGGATGAGTTGAAGTACGCCTTCACATAGGCAACAGTCATTACTGCATCTTCGGTTGGAGGCCCCACGGTCCAGTATGGATTGCCGTTACTCCAGTGCGTTAAGACCATGTGGCCCGCAGCAGAAGCTGTGAAAGTTGTGTTCATGATCGTGAGAACTTCTCCATCTGCGAAGAAGACGACCTTGCCAGGAACAAAATCGATCCTGTATTCGTGGAAGGAGGTGGTAGGATCGAAGGTAAGATTTGCAAGGACGTAGTTGTTAGGACCTCTTTCGCTAAAGCCTTCCATCGCAGATCTTGGTGTTTGCAAGACAAGGTTGACAGGAAATATCTTCTTTTCGAAGTCGTATTGTGCAGAGAGGAACTCCATGTCAATTTCCTGGCTGTCATTGAAGTACTGGGTGAAGGTCAGCTATAGTAGCACAATGCGTCGTAAATTGACATACCCAGAAGAATGCAGAACATGTGCCTCTTACAGCAGGAAGCTTGACGGAAGCGCGATACGAACCCCAGAGCAGATCCGAACGAATCGAATCCATTTGTGCAAGCTGAACGTAGCCATCTGGGGGAATGCCGCCTTTGACTGTCAACTTGACACCTGGATCTCCACCATGTACGCCAGGGCCAGTCCAGTTGAAGTGATCAGGGATTGCATTGGAGGCAACATTCGCGATAGAAAAGTTCATGCTAGAACACGTTGGCTCTCAGATTCTCTAAGAAGAAGGGACAGAGAGGGAGAGAATTACTTACCCATAAGGACCTCGACCAGACTCAGGAGTCTTGGTGAATGTTTGACGCTGCCAATCGGTATCAAGAGCGACGTCACGGATGTGGAGGAAGTCGGACTCGATCAGGTCGGTGAAAGTATATTGGCTATGCAAAACACCGACGTTGGAGCGGTAGCCACACTCACAAAGAGCGGCGACGGGCACGCAGAAGCAGCTTATCATGCAGAGGAGCATGAAGATAGCAGGTGGGCTCGCTCCAGATGAATTGACGGTAGGCATTGCGTGCAAGACCCTGTGGATGGACTTCGCAGAGTGGGCGATCGCATTCCTGTCAAGGGAAATCAGTCAGGTACAGGACGTGAAGGAGTGACTTTGGAGTGGAAGTTGAAGGAAAGCTCTAGGGAGAGGCTGCCGCTTTGGTGAGCTCGCCGTTGGCCAGAGCAGAGCTACGAGCTCCAGGAAGGGGCAAACGCTGGCAAAATCTCTGTGAATGGTCTCTGATCTAGAGCAGCAACATTTGAAAACGGGAAGGAAACGTATCAACTCACCACGCAAGGATTGTTTGGAGATGGAGCCATTGCATCAGAGTGAGGATGGCCACGAATACAGCTGCAAGGACGAGGATAAGTCTGCCAGAAGTCCAGGCCTGAATGACCACGAAGCTTAGTGAATAGAGGGCCCTTAAATAAACTGAAGCGGTATTGCTTGATGGTGCACTCTGGAGAGGGATAGGCACGGTCTCGCTCGATGCTGATGGTGGTGAGTGCATCTTGGAAGGTTATCTTCATCTCGGGACGGGGTATATTCGTGGATTCGTGACCTTGTAGACCATGGGTTCGTAGATTCGGAGATCTGTGGAGGCGTTTTGATGGTTTATTGGTAAGGTCGGAGGTTTTGGGGAGGAAAAAAGACGAAGGGAGAAGACAAGCGAGGGGGAAGTTTTTACGTCGACCATGATGCAGGAATATCACCTTCAAGCAATTCGCTCGCTCCACCTCCATCCTCGAGAAAAAAGTTTTAAGTCTACTTCCCAAAATCACCATCAATCGGGATTCTTTCTTGAACTTTGGCGCAGTTGAGGCATGTCTCACGCTCCCCTTCGATACTCTGTTGAGCAAAGATCGATGGAAAACAATTATCGCAACGATTTGCCATGGCATACTCTGTCGTGCATTCCCTAGACTTTCCTACCTTGCAACTGCAAGAAGAAGTAGAAATGACAGGAACTAAAAAGGAGATATCACTGACGAGTCTGGAAAATGTGTGAATAAATTGCTGGCCATTGACTAAGGTAGATAGAAATAAAGGAATAAACGACCTACATCTACATATACTTGAACACGAATTCCACCACCGCCAACAGCGCGAAAAAAAACCCCAGATAACACTACGGTCGCTCGAAGGTTCAAATGCCCATTGGCAGACAACGCAGGATGAGTCGATACAAGGAGAATGATGAGCCGATTGAAGAATTAAAAGCGGCTGATTCATATTGACTCTTCTGACGGCTTTGCCTCTTTGTCGGCAATGAAACGGTTGAGCAGTCGATAGTGTTGTGTTCGAGGTCCTATGAAACAGATCCACGACGGTCCAGTATCTATTCATAGTCATGATTCAATGTTATATCGACGGGAAAATTGGTTGTTCTTCATTGTTTCCCCATAGTTCGGCGGTCGAAGAATGGTTGATTCGGCAGCGCTTTGAGGGAAAGCCTACCGTAGGAGGTGTCTTGAATATTTTATTTCAAAACGGATTGCCTGCTGGGTTTTTGGTAATTTGGGTCTGTATGCAGCTTCAGGATTGTTTCTTGGACCAAGTCAACTTATATAGCCTGCTGTGAATACACGCCAATTGAAAGTCTAGCCGGCCAAGGCTGCAAGCGCTATCGATGGCAGCAGTTCAGAGATTCCTGCCTCGACTAGCCAACCACAAGTCCCACCTAGGCGTTACCCAGATATTAGTGCTTCCTGAGGGGAAGAAATTATTGACATGAGGATCGGTGGATCTGCTTGGCCATGGAACACTCTCCGGATCCTGAGCGACTGCTCGAGGACAAGTCCATGTCTTATGCCACAACCGTCCGGATTGTTGTTGTGTGTAGCCAGATCTGCTGCTTCAAGCTTGCGTGGCATGATTTCGACGGGCAGGAGGCAAGGGCAAGCGTTCGATCCGTTCGTATCGAAACTGAGTACCCTCCATAGGCTGAAGAGCCGTGGCCTGATGATGAGATTTGGACCTGTGCGAGAGGTGAGTATATGTATCTGGTTCCATTGAGGAGGACAGACTTACGATATTTGGAGGCGAAGAATAGTAAAAGGTCTACACCTGCCTTGCAACACAGCAAATGATCCCAATCATCACCCACAAGAGGCGTTCACAAACATGGCAGAGAAGGAACTGCAAACAATCAAGCAGGAGCTGGGAACAATTAGCAACAGACCTTATAATTAAAGCATGGGTGTGTCGTAACATACTCTCTTCAATGCTGTTGTGTTGTTTGCTTGCTTGCAGCACCGTTTGTCGGTCCCTAACACGGTCGCATTTGCCAGCTTATGTGCGTCTCCAGCTACATCTTACCCGGGAGGACCAAAAGATACAATTTCCCTCTGCAGTCCATATGTAATCCTTCCATATCCATAGGTATTCATCTTTGTCTACTTCAATTCGATTGTCTTTTTGAGTCGAGATCATGTTGTAACTTGTCAATTAGGATCGCATATCGTGCGTGCCAGGGACTTACCGCAGAGAGAGCATGCAGTCGGCAAATAAATTCTGCGCATCCGAATCTCTCTGGAGCGTGGTTATAGTCAAAGTCAGATTAAAAA
>JBAMDN010000777.1:0-22991 GCA_037074945.1 Tetracladium marchalianum | reverse complement strand
ATGCTATCAATGACGATAGCACACCCACCTACTCGGAATTTGAAAATCGAATGACCTTCAGTTGTAGATATCGATACGTTCAAGATGCAACTTCTTCTAAAGTCATACACACATAACTATACACAAACAAATCCAATCCAACCAAAACAAGCGAGTGATCCCATACACGAATTCACCTCTCCAAAATAATCAAACAAACAGTCATAAAACCACCCATTCTCACCATCAAACCAACGTCTATTCCTCCTAGAGCCAAACTCCCGAGAACGTCCCAAAAGAGCGCATTCCAAAGGAAGCGCCTCGCACAAATGAAATAAAGCGTAAAAATTCCTTTGCCCCTCATCAACCATCTCATCATCTCATCATTCCACCATATCAGGTCAAAACATACATCATCAAAACTCGTAAAATCATAGTCTCCCTTCGCGCCTTCCTGCTCCAAGAAGCACCTAACTCACACTCAAATATCATAAACAATAACCCCCCTTCGCCTCAAACCTCGGCGGATCAGAGTGATAAAAAGCATCACTTCTCCTCCTTCTCTTCTGTCCTTCATGACTAGCACTAAAAAACACTCAGCGGAGCCATCACATAATCTTCATGATCGCTATCCCCCCGAACCTTGGAAAGTTCCTTCAGGGATCTGCGTCCATAACGATGATCTGATCCAGATCCTCTTCGGCTTGATATTCGTGTGGTGGACCTAGCGTTGCGACTTTTTCTCCTCTCTGTTTCGGACTCGCGAGTGTGAGACCGCCCTCGGTGTTGATTTGAGTGAGAGTGGGTGGGGGAATGAGAATGAGGGCGAGACTGGGGATGATGCTTTGTCTTGTCGGATTCTGAGTATAAGATTCCTTTTGGCCAGTATCGATGTACACAGAGAGCTATGGCGACGAGTTTGATGATGTGCGAGAAGTGGTGGGAGTGGCCCATTGCGTTGGTTGATTTTGGTGTTCAATGGTCTTCGGTTTGCTTACTCGTGAAATTGCGGAGGGAAAATGTTGAGTTGGGTGTTTTGATGTTTAATGTTTATGTGTGGCCGAGTTTTCTCAAATGCGTATCTGGATGTAGCTTTATGTTTATTGTACCCCAGATAAATGGTTGTGCAACAGAGCCTTGTGAGGGGAGGAGATCGTTCACCGAGTAATAAGCGAACCGGCTAGATGATTTAAAACTTTCGAGAGAACAAGCAGGCAGAGAAGTTTATTTGAGAGCCTTGTCTGATAATGATGGTGTACCGATTTATTCAAGAATAGGATTGATTGGGTTCTTGATTCTCTAACTTCCGGGAATACTCGAGGGAAAAGGTCTTGTTTATATACTTCGACTCTTGATTTCGCCGCACGATTTCGCCCGCCCACACTCCTTGCACACACAACACACACCGGTACCGGTACCGGCGTGCATGCCCGCAGCGACATATTTTTGGTTTTTTTCGAGATAACATAGAGAGAAGAAGAACAAACAGGTTTATAAATCAGTATGCGTAACTAAATCTGTTCGCCTTGTGTTGTGGTGGAGGGACATGCATACATGGATCTGCAGTACATCATCCAGCCTTACGATGCTGTGAGACTTTGTGAGTCTTTCTATGTTTCAGCTCTAGCCTCATAAATGTAAGATACTTCGAGGGAAATTAATTATTAGGTTTGATACCGACTTGAACAGCGGTGAGATATTTGGTGCTTTGATATATGAGAGTTTGTTGTGAGAGGTGGTTGTCACGTGAAAGAGAATGGGTTTGCATTTGCATGTGAGATCCCATCGGGTTGCAAAGAGCCTGTTTCTGTGATGAGAATACTCGAGGAGTTTTGATGATGAGGGTAGCTTTCACATGTACTTTATTTGGGAAGATTACTTCGAGGTATCTTTGCTCCAAACCGAACGTTTGTCTTGTCAGGATGCCTGAGATATCCCGCCTCACTCTATACTGAGTTATTAAGACAGAATTATTACAACCAAACAAAATCATGAAGTCTACGTAATCAAAGAAGAAGACAAACTCATAATTGCTTGAAGAGAACACCTCCAAAGCCAGTACTGTAGCACAACCGCCAGTTGCGTGAATATTGCAGCCAAGACATAGAGTATTAAGCGAGGCATGATGGTGATCACCGAGCATCTGGTTACACAGTAAGTAAATTCTATGCTGCTGTCACTTGTGTTGACTCCAATCGTTCGATATATTAGAAGCAGATGGACATATCAACCAAAATATCAAGATTTATCCTAATATCTTACACACTTTCCTTCTGCGCAGATCCCTTCTTCTCGCCCTCCACGTGCTCATGATTGATAATCCCTTTTCCACTCGTATTAATCTGTCCCAACTCCCCAGTCGCAAGCTCATCGCCAAACAAACCTGCAATCTCCTCCAGACTCTTCCCTTTGGTCTCAGGCAAGTAGAAGAAGTACACAAAAGCAGCAGCAAAGTTCGTCGCGATGAACAAGAAGTAGTATCTCCACCCAACTTCTTGAATCGCAACAGGCGTGATCTGCGCGAGCACAATCGCAACTATAGCCTTCGAGAAAACAGCGAGTCCAAGACCTTTAGAACGGAGGAAGAATGGGAAGAGTTCAGATGGCACGACCCATACCATGGCGTTGAAGAAGACGGCGTAACCAACTGAGTAGATGAAGATGAATGCTATGGCAGCTCTTGCACCTGCTATATTTGTTGATCCTTTGGGGAATGAGGCGGAGAGAGCCGTGATGATAGAAATCATAACGCACAAGAATAGAGAACCAACCCAGAGGGTGCGAGTGCGGGGCCATTTGTCTGCCACAACGAAGAGATAAATAAGTTGGCCCAGAACCCCCATGAATCCGTAGACCCCGCTGATGAGAAGGGATGTTCTGCCCGTGAAGCCTACAGCTCCATAGAATATGCTCTGGTAGTTTTGAATAACAGTAGAGCCACTTAGTTGGCCCATCATCAGAATGAAGCATGCTGTGGCGGTACGACGGAAGTACCGGCGGGAGAAGAGTTCCTTAACTGCGACGATCGCGTTGGTACCACTTGCGACTCTTTCGAGCTGGATTTGGTCGTGGATTTGAACAAATTCTTGAGCGATGAAGTCTTCCCCTTTGTCTCCGTGGAGAGATAGAATGACTGCAGGGTAAATAGTTAGCCATGAGAGAGTGAGCTACATATGGAACAAATACCTTTTTTAGCATCCTCGTATCTCTCCTGTTGAACCACTATTTCGCGTTAGTACAAAACTCACCGATTGAGTGAAGAGAACACATACACCAACGAGGAGTATACGGGATGAAGATACATCCAATTGAAAGCGCAACAGCTCCAGGGATTTGCATTGCGAGTGGAATACGCCACTGAGCGTCCCCCTTACCAAAAGCTCCACCATATCCTATCCCTGGATGATGTTAGAATTTGCAATCTCGGTCAAGGGAGGTCCAGTTACAGTTCGCAGCGAAGAAGCCAATGGAAATCATCATTCCCTGCAATCCTACCACAAACCCACGTTGATCTGGTGGTGCTACCTCAGCAATGTAGACTGGAACTGTCGCAAGAATCATTCCACATCCCAAACCAGCGAAAAATCTACCTGCGATCATCATGCCAACATTCATTGCAGCGGTTTGCAACACAGCTCCGAATATAGCGGTCAAGAAGTTAGCTTGCATACTCGGTGAAACAGTCCAGGAATCTTACAAACAACACCAGCAGCGCAAATAGTCCATCTTCTACTAAGCTTGTCCGCAGAATAACCAGTAATGAATGTCGCGAGCGCCTGTCCAACATTGTAAACAGAAACGATGGCCCCTGAAATCTGTTAGCATTGCCAAACACTTCTAAGGGAAGGGAACATACCAGTAAGTGATGCATTCTTCATCGAAGGACCCAACATGTAGACCTTGAAAGTGTTGTGGCCGAGAGTGGTTCCCATAATTCCTGAATCAACACCAAACACGAAGCCGCCAACAGCGACAACGAGCGCAATGAGAATGATGTAGTTTCCCATGATGAAGATACTGTCGTTGGGATCGAACTGCTTTGATTTGCACAAAATCGATGGGAAGTAATGTTCTTTATATAGGAGTTTTTGACTCGATTTTCATATCATTGGGACGACGGTTGAAGGATATGAAGACCGGCAAGGTTAGGGTAATTTCCTCCACCTCCATGGACCACATCCCGTGCAAAGATGCACTTCGAAGGACGAAGGCGAGGACGCAACTAGATCTCGTGGCTCGCGTGATACCGTATGCTTGAATGCGGGGTGAGATTGACCCCAGTTGCTGGGATTGCTCCAATCTTGCAGCAATTCCTCCATTCCCCGCAGACCTCTCCGCATTGTCGGGTTGAGAGTTTATGTGACGAGAAGATTCCCGACTTTAAGGGGTATCCACAGAAGCGGCGACCTGCCAATGAGGCCGCGATATTGCCGCTGGCACTAGCGGAGAGTGAGAGCTTGGCATGGCTTTACTTTCCAAGCTGTGGAGTTCTATATCCATCGATAAGTTGACAACCGATTGATACTTGGATTATTGTCCGATCCATGACTCTGACCAGATCATGATACACTTCTTCTACGATATTCTGCCTCTGGTTCGTTATTGAAAGCACCGAGGAACCCGAACTTGTGGATGTTCATGAATGTTTACTATTTCCATGCTTTCCCGAGTGGAGCTTGGAGAGATATTCATTGCTAGTTGCCTTGATTGGTGATATTGTCTTTCACGTCTTCCACGTTACTTAGTGTCCCACTTTCTCTTCTTCCTCGCTAATTCACGACGTATTTCATCTCCTTCAAACTCTCCAATTTCTCCGATTTCCTCAATCCACCTTCTCTCCTCCCATCATTCCCCCCACCCGCCTCCCACTCAAATCATGGCTCCCTCAATAGCAGAACTCCCCGAGTCAAATCTGACCAAAATCTCACAAACCACCAAACCTATCAAATCCTTTGACCACTTCCCCAAAAGCCGGGAAGCCTTCTCTTCAGCACTCTTCGCAAACCCGACAGCAGAATACCGCGGAACTCCGCTATGGGCATGGAACACCAAACTCGACCTTGATCAACTCCTCCGTCAAATTGACCATCTAGAGGAGATGGGTTTGGGAGGTTTCCATATGCACTCCAGAGTCGGACTCGACACTGAGTACCTCGGTGAAGAATTCATGGATATTGTCCAGAAATGTGTCGAGCGTGCCAAGGAGAAAGGGATGTTTGCTTGGTTATACGATGAGGATCGTTGGCCGTCAGGTGCTGCGGGGGGTATGGTCACAAAAGATGAAGACCAGTTCAGATCAAGACATATGTTGATCACGCCCTGGAAATATGGAGATAAAAGCAGACCAGAACAAAAATTGTAAGCCCGAACAGTCCTTGGCAGAAATGTCACACAGAAAGTAACAGACATAGAATGAATCACGCATGTTCTGCCGTCGCAGAAAGGAGCGAGCTCGGCTATCTTGCGGCTCGATATCGCCTCGTTCTTGACGACGCTGGTTTCCTTCTCGAAAGTCGGAGATTAGCTGATGACGAAGAGGATTTTGAAGGAGTATGGTATGCATATGTAGAAACCAATCCACCTTCAGAATGGTTCAACGGATCTTACTATATTGATACGCTTTCTGCTGCTGCAATGCAGCGATTCATTGACCTTACTTACGAGCCATACAAGAAAGCTGTAGGAGGTGAGTTTGGGAAAACGGTCCCATCAATTTTCACTGATGAGCCACAATTCGCGTTGAAGAACCAGCTAGATCTTGCGCATGGGAAGTATGATATATTCCTTCCTTGGACTCTGGATTTGGCAGAAACATATGCGAAGACGTACAATTCTGATTTATTGAATTCCTTGCCTGAACTGGTTTGGGATCGGAGGACACCCTCAAAAGCGAGATATAATTATCATGACCACGGTACGAAGATCCTTTTCCTTGGTGATCATGGCCTAACAGGTTGTAGTGTGTACTCGCTTCGTCACTTCTTTCATCGATCTTCTCGGCGATTGGTGCAAAGACAACAGAATTGCTCTTACAGGCCACATGATGAAAGAAGCCAGTCTTCGGTCTCAGACTAGCTCCCTCGGAGAAGCAATGCGCTGCTATCGAAATATGTCACTTCCAGGAATAGATCTTCTCTGCGATCGAAGAGAGTTCACGACCGCAAAGCAAGCGCAATCCGTCTCGCGTCAATATGATCGTTGTGGAGTACTCTCCGAAATATATGGAGTAACCAATTGGACTTTCACATTTGAAGGCCATAAAGGCAGTGGAGATTGGCAGGCGGCATTGGGAATCAATGTTCGATGCCACCATCTGGCCTGGGTGACCATGGCAGGTGAGGCGAAACGCGACTACCCCGCGGCAATTGGATATCAAAGTCCTTGGTACAAAGAATATCCGCTTGTTGAGAACCACTTCGCCAGGGTGCATACAGCATTGACAAGAGGCAAGGCTGTCGTCAGAGTTGCTGTGATTCACCCAATTGAAAGTTTCTGGCTCTCCTTTGGTCCGAATGAGACGTCTTCTGTAGACCAGGATGAGATGGATCGTCGCTTCTCAGATCTGGTAGACTGGTTGTGCTATGGGACGATTGACTTCGATTTTATCTCAGAATCGCTCTTGTAAGATTTGACCCATCTCCCTGCACCCAACAGTACCTAACGAACCCTAGACCCGAACAAACCCCACGAGTGATCAATGGTAAGTTGCATGTCGGTGTGCAACAGTATGATGCCGTTGTTGTTCCCAATCTTCGAACCATTCGCAGTAGCACCGTTCAAATCCTCCAGGGATTTGCTGAAGACAAAGGTCATATCATTATAGCTGGCGCTGACCCCTCGCTGATGGATGTCGAGCCTTCCGATATCCCGAAAACGATTAATGCCTCCCGGGTACCTTTCAGTCAGGTTGACATACTGAGAGAGCTAGACAGCCATCGCGACGTGAAAGTTGTCTTGAAGTCCGGACCTCCTGCAGACAAGCTGCTCTATCAAATGCGTGATGATGGAGATAATCGTTATCTATTTGTGTGTAACACAGACCGAGTCAATCCTCGCGAATGCCGAGTCGATATTCGCGGAACCTGGTCTGCTACCTTGCTTGACACGCTGTCTGGGAAATCGTATGCGTTTGAGACCATAGTTGGTAATGGGTGGACAAGATTCAATCACAACTTCGATGGATGTGCATCCCTTCTCCTACAACTGCACCCACGACAAGACAAGTCTCTTCTTCCTCTTCTCGAAATCCCTGACTGGAAAGTCACTCACGAGCTCGTCAATTGCAAAGCATCTTTGTCTGAGCCAAACGTCCTGCTCCTTGACATCGCCTCACACAAACTTGACCATGAGACTGAATGGGAAACGCCCGAAGAGATATTGAGAATTGACAATATAGCGAGAGAGAAGCTAGGCTTCCGGTTGAAGAAAGATGCATTCGCACAACCCTGGACAACGGCAAAAGTCACGCCCAAGCATAGAATTTCTCTCAGATTCACTTTCCAATCAAACATCGATGTGGCCGGCGCAAAGCTAGCCCTTGAGAATGCTTCCATCACTGATGTTTTCCTTGATGGAGAAGCCGTGGTATCGGAAGTGTCCGGCTACTGGGTCGACGAGTCCATAAACACACGCCTCCTCCCAAGCTTCAAAGCTGGTTCTCATGAGCTGATTCTAGAGCTTCCATTCACCCCATCCACAAATATAGAGCGGGTCTATATTTTAGGATGCTTCGGCGTCGATCTGCGTGGAAGGAAAGCGACTATCGTTTCGCTCGAGCTTGAGAAGTTGAGTATCGGCGATTATACGTTTCAAGGTCTCCCATTCTACGCTGGAAATGTACATTACACGTTCCCTTTAGGAGTGACCGGTGATGGTAAGTGTCGTACTGCCATTCAGATACCCAAATTCGCTGCTCCGGTCCTAGCGGTGGAGCTGGATGGCCAAAAGGTTGGTAATATTGCTTTCCAGCCGCGCATCTTGGATTTGGGGTTGTTGAAGAGTGGAGAATATTCGTTGAAGATCACCTCATTTGGAAATCGTGATCATGCATTTGGTGCCGTGCATTTACCGGATGGTCTGACAAAATGGTATGGTCCAGATGCGTTCAGAACTTCGGGATCGTGGTGGAGCTATGAGTATACGCTGCGACCGATGGGCTTGCTGACTGCTGTGAGGGTATTGACCAATGATAAGGAGACAGCGTCAAGAGCGATGTGGGATCGAGGAAGCATCAAAGGATACCTTTAAGACTGGTCGTTTGCAATCCATCATAGATAGTGTTCCAAATCTTGAATTATTCTCTTGCTTGAGTTCTGAATTCGCAGTACCACAGTAAGGGGAGTATTCTGGAATATTGGGAGGTGAAATTTGCTATTTAGATAGACCCATCGTCATCCTATTCTGAGTCCTGCATTATTTTGGTCCAATAGCCACGAGAGAGCGTTTTCAACCATCACCTCATCACTCCAGTCTTTGTCCTGTAACAGTAAGCTGAGGCTAGAAGGTTCAACGAAGTTTGCCGCAGGGACCTCCGGGAAGCTGCGTAAGTCAGGTACTGGCATGGCCGTGTTAGCGTTGACTGCAATTCCGGTATGACTGTGAGACGTGGAATGCTCAGTAGTGGGACGACTGTCAGGTCCAAACTTTGCTGTATGTTCTATTAAAAATTTAAGCATCCAATTATCAAGGATGAAGGAATGCGACATGGATTGACGACAACTATTTTGAAAGGCTCGGAGACGAGAGACCTGGCCTTGATTAGTTCATGTATGGGTGGAAATTTTTTTTGAAAACAAAAACTTTGTCATATGCGTATAATGTAGGATTTGAGATACTGAACGATGAAACCACTCGTATCATTGTCCCCGTAAAGGGGAGACGGCAGAAGCAATTGAAACTTACAGATGAGTCAATGACTGGCCAATATGCTTTAAGCCACATAAGAATCTCAAAATTTGAGATTAGTCGTTGATGTGCCATGTCGTTTTCTATCAAGTCGTCTCCGAGCAAAAGGGTGTGGAGATGTATACTAGAACTGACGACTAATATATGGCCGGTGAGGAAGTAGGCGGTATTATGTTCGCCTGCTTGAAATGCATCCTTTATGATGTCGGAAATGGAGATGGCGTGCTGCTTACACTGCCGTGCCATGTCGCCGTCATGTGGATGCTCTAGAGATCGAAGTGACCCAGAGTTAAGAAAGGGATAGTAGAGCAATTGACGGAAGTGATGATATCCTACATGCACTCCAATGAATGTTGAACCGAGCCCAACAGCAGTGAAGTATGCCAGATTTTCTGCTGAGTATTGAAGTCTTTCGGGGAGCTGGTCTTTCCATTCATCAAGCTGGCGGGAGAGAAGGAATATTTGCTGCCGGTAAGAGTCCAAAGAACGTAGATTCAAACCAAGATTTGAGATCATGTGGCTGATCTGACGATAGATATCGATCGTACCTGCCATTTGAGCCCACATGCTGTTCTTTGACGGAAGGAGGTCATGGTGAGTCCCAGGTAGCAGAGCCATAAATTCAAGATCGTCGACGACTGGTTTTGTGCTGAACTCATACAGTACTGGCTGAGTTGATATGTCCGATGCACTCCATGAATTAGAAATCGTGACAGAAAGCCAGATTCGCCTTCGAATCTCTTGAGTGACGGAGCATAGCTCCTGGGGGACTTCCCAGAGACGAATAGTTTCAGCATGAAGACGCGCAATCCCCAGATAGATATGCTTGGACTTGGCATCACCCTGCCCTCCGAAAAATTGGCCAACTAAAATGCAAGCTTGAACAGTCTCAAGAGATGGGTTCACCATTTGTACGTGGATGAGGCGCCGAGCTTCCTCTGCAAAACCTAAACCGCGAACGCAAGGATCGTATCTTGCAAAGAGATCTTGTTTGGAGAATCTTTCTTGTTAGCAATCGCAGTACTTTTAGATATACCTATATTCATACCTGACTGCCAAGGCGACCATGCCAAAAAGAATCATCTCAGGGATATTTCCGGAATGCACTTCAGACCAGAAGCTAGGTTTGTGAAAAAGAGTGTGTGGACCATTATGAATAAATCGAAAATACAGTTCTACCACTTCGAACAATAAAGGGTTTGTTAGCAACAGAGAGTGATGACCACCTCCAGACTTGATGGTGGATCCGCAAAGGACTTGCAGTGGTGTGGTTGGAACGGGTTCTGTCGAGGCAAGTTGTGTAGGTACATCCTTGTCTCCTAGGGTACAGGGAATAGAAAGTATCTGACAGAGCTGGCATGCTTTTGAGGGGCTCGTGGGTATGCAGCGTTTCTTGCGAACCCTGAGCCCGGATCAGTCAAATGTGATTCCGAGTGGACGTGGTTCCTACCGACAGTTCCTACATGCTCCTGCTCTCTCTCGTTTAGCATACATAATGCATGGCTCTCTTGGCTCTTGCCTAATCACAGAGAGTGAGCCATATATTTGACATACAATTCGCAGTGTTGAAAGCAGCTCAATTCATTGGACATTGACTAAGAGAAAAGCGAGGTAGCAAGGCTAGTCCGGATTTGCAAACCAGAAACCCATGGCAGATTGACGAAGCATCAAGCTCACACATCCAGTACAACGACCATCTTAAACATGCCTCGGAGCGAAACCGGCCAGACTTGTATGCTTCGTATGATATGATTCTGATGCCTGGATCGCCTAACATGAAGGTGTGTGTCACGCTTGTGACCTTAGTCACCCAACCTTGCTACCAAAAGAGTTCAAAGAATCGGCACCATGAGGCTGGAGACACCGCCGGTGTGTTCCATGGTTGTTGCAGAGCAAATCAGCCACTGTAACTGATCTGATTTGATACCATTACAACATGGGAGAATGTGCGATGTCCGCCAGTATACGGGTTGCGAGCTACACGTACAGCAATTAGGGCAGAAAGAAGTTTGCTCAAGCCTCGGGCTGAATGTCCTTGCATCCTCATTCAAAAAGTGAAATAATAGAAATGAAACGATAGAAACGTCAAATGCGTACCTTAATGTGTTGGATAATTGTTAGAAGCTGTGCAAATCGTTGAAAATATTTGAAGTGAGAATGAATCTACAATCACAAGCAAAACCAAGGGTTGATAGTCCAGGAACTGATCGTGCTGTCGGTCTTGGCAGATGATGCCAAGCATTCTCACCACCTCAACAAAAAGCTCCTGAGTCTTTCAAAACCACCCTCCCCACGCCTTCACCGACTTCACAGCTCAAACCTCCAAAATCAATTTCTCAATATGGGTGCAACTGAAAGCCCAGTTCAGGCACGCAAGCCAGGCCCAAAACCTCTTCAATCAAGCTCCCCACGAAGCCAATACCTGATCCTCTACAACTTTGTCTGCACAATTCTTTGGACCGTGGTTCTTGGACGTGTACTCTTGCTTGTTCCACTTGTTGGCTTTGGCAATGTTTATAAAGGGGTTGGAGAATTTACAAAATGGACACAGACAGTGGCTCTATTGGAAGTTGTGCATTCCTTGACTGGTATGTTCTCGATTGTGCAATTTTTCCAGCTTGATTACTGTAATTACAATTGAATTTCTTGAAAGAAAAGCTGACGTTCTTCCCCGCAGGACTCGTGAGATCCCCAGTTCATACGACACTCACCCAAGTATCCAGCCGTATTCTCCTCGTCTGGGGCATTGTCGCCATGTTCCCATACCTTGGTAAAAGTGCTGCATATTCGAGCATGTTAGTCGCTTGGTCCGTCACCGAAGTAATTCGATACTCCTACTTCGTCTTCAGCTTGAGCGGCTATAACCCTGGGTTCTTGGTTTGGTTGAGATACAATACTTTCTTTGTGCTATATCCATTGGGGATCAGCAGCGAGTGTTGGTTGATCTATAAGGCTATTGAGCTAGCAAGGAGATGGAGACAGGAGTATGCTTGGCTTTTGCAATTGATCCTGTTTGTGTATCCTCCTCGTAAGTTCGGGTGCTAGAAGTGGTTCTACTGTCATTAATAGGTGTTGCTAACGCTTGATGGTAGTCTCGTATATGTTATATACACATATGATGGCGCAGAGAAGGAAGGTAATGAGGTCTATGAACGCACCCAAAACGGAATAAGAATCTGTGGGTATAATACAAACATTTTAAAATATATTTACATTACAAAATTGACAAGGTTAGGACCTTTTATCATTGGCCGAAACAGCAAACTTAACCTCCTATGCTCATATCATCGTTCCACCTTGCTCCGCTACTTAAAAATTAAACGATGATACAAAGAGGCCCGACTGCCAGCTGAGTCTGTTCAAGGCAGCAATTCTTATTTGCATCTCTACGTACATTCTGACCTGACCCAGTTTCAAAGGGCCCAAATAGTCGATACTGGACATAATTTTACCTATGATCGGGAGATGATCAGGAGAATACAAAGGGACTGCTTTTGCTTCACGAGTCATCACTCGCACCTAGCTCCTTCCAAGGCGAGCACAATATATCTTATCTACCTACACAAGACAAAAGTAAGACTGAAGACTGGCGGTCAGGTCATGTCGACGCACATCAAGACTTCGGAACACTGAGTTTTCAACCGTATTCGCATTGAGGGCACAAAAGCTATTGCACTATCCATTACCAGTCAAAAATTTGGACAGGACAAAGAGACGAGGAGATTTTATTTGATGAGTGACTGTTTTTTGCCAGAGACAAGTATAATTCTATGGGATGAAGTGAAACGATACAAATGCCTAGGTCAACAATGCCTAGTAGTAAACAACTTTGATATAGCCAGAATAAACCCGAGGGAAGTGTCATAGGCAAGACCCCTACAATGATTCCATCAGCTTTACTCTTGTTATGTCGAAGTTGTCTACCACCAGGAGCCGCGGACTAAGGATGTTGAAGGGATTGATGCGTCGTTGGGGCTGAAGAAAGTCCCTCTTCATCGCTCCACAGGTACAATCACCGATAAGAACCGCCTGAGTCTGAACAGCCATCCTCCTCCTCGTCCTCCTTTTCCTCCCGCTTTTTCTCCTCCTCGGCTTCCTCATCCGCCTCCTCCTTTTCCTCCTCTTCATCCTCCCCCTTGTCATCGTCACCCTCCGTCTCGTCTTGCTCATCCTCGCCCAAGGTACCCTCTGGTTTCGACCCGGCACCAACTCCTGCCGTCAACTGGACAGACCTTCTCGGTTTTCTCGAAGCCTTATACTTAATATCAAAATAAAACCCACAACTTCGTGGGTATAAGGCAGCTGGTAATCGAAACGACTGTTTCTTCAATGGAACTATGCGTGGACAGCTCCTAGGTAATTGAGACTCGTCCTCCCCCTCATCATCATCATCTATCATGTCTTGTTCATAGTCGCCAAAGGTGTCTCCTGGCTTCGACCTAGCCCCAGCTCGTTCCATCATCTGGATAGGTTTTCTCAGTGGTCTCGAGGCTTCTGACTTGATGTCAGAACGCAGAACGCTAGTTTCTGAGTCCATGGCTGCGATAATTTGAAATGGCTGCTTCTTCTTTAGTGCGATAAACACTAGACAATCGAGACTCCTCCTCATCATCACTCTTGTCGCTACTGAATTGTGAGCTTGTGCTGGCGTCACTGAAACATCTCTTTTGAGACTTTATAGCTGATCGCTCGACTCATAATCTACACCTTAACGTCTATCTCTAATAAGAGTGAACAGATTCCACTCAACTGGCGCGCGAGAGGGGATTCAGGAATGTTGTTCTCTCGACGACCTCCATAGGAGCATATCGGGCTGGATAATTACGCTCAAGAGGAGGTTGTTCTTCTTGGTGTGTAGAAGGATAGGAATGCTGAATCGTTCCGTCCAATTTAGAGCGCCTGGTGTTGCTTGTGTAGGACAGATTCACCTGGCGTCTCGCATTATTAACGTCACGGCCATCGCTGTCTGTATCGTTTTCACCCAGTCTCATGAGGACAGAGTAAGGCACGTAACCTAGAGTTATGGGGTTAGCTTTTGCTACGGAATGATAAAGGAATGGCCAGTAAACGCAGACGAGGAACCTTGTTCACACACAGTACCACGAAGCAAGGAGGCAACAAAATACGGCTGTACAAAGAAATAGTAGATTATGACTTACCAAAAATACCTTTCCTCAACGACTTGCGCAATTGTCCAACACGATCCAGATTCGCCTAGTTGAGACAAAGAAGTGTGGGAGGGACGCCGGCCCTCCGATAATGCTGGTAGTAATATCGAAACACTATTCGTTTGGTGTAGGTGCGTTTGGGAGGATCGTAAATGTCCTTCATTTCGTATCGCATGATTAGAGCCAACTCCTCAAAGTGCATTCCACCATTGTTCTTTTCGGGGTAACTTTTCGCATACTGGGACAATGGAAGTACTGTATTGCGGAAGTAGTTTATCTGTTCTTCGGTCCATTGGGAAGCACCCATGATGCCGATCTGCCAAGTGTTATTATTAGATTGTGCTTGAAGGTAAGAGGGGACAGTATGTCTCTTAAATACGAGTAGTGTGAGAGAGATGAACTCACGATTTAGGGATAATTGTTTCGTCGGGGGATTGTTATTGTGTTAGAAAGACCCGATCGGTAATGTTCAGGTCGACAAGGCAAATAAGTGTGCAGAAATTAACGGATTTTTTTTAGCTGCGTTGTTGATTGTATCTTGCCAGTAGTAAATCTAGCAATCAAGAGTTGTGGAAGAATGTTATAGTGTGGCAATTGACAGAGTTGTCTGTCTCTTGTCTGGACTGGCAAAAAAGCGTCGCAATTTTCGAAGACGGGCAGGGCAGCATTTAACAAAAAGGCTTGAGACCGATAGCGCTAAAAGCTTGCCACGCGTGCTCGAGCCGCACCGCGCTGGCTTGTTTCAAAAGTGCGACTTGTGAGGTGATGAAGAGGAGCGAATGAAGCCAAAACTGCCCCTTCAGGAAACAAGTTCAAGAAACAAAATGTCGTTCGCTGTGAGCAAGAAATGACTTCTCATTCAGGCCATTATTTGTTGACTAAGAAATAAATATTACATGTATGAGGTTATTATATTTACTGTACATTTGTTTACTCCTCTTAGTTCCTAGGTTTCCTTTCCCTATATCAGATCAGCATTCGGCACTTTTTTCATCAACACGGATAAGTTCACAATTACAAGCTCTGCAATAAACTCCAAAGAGAGAGAGTGTGACAATCTTGAGTTAACAAAATGTCATAGTGTAATCGACAGTACCCATGTAACAACTGTGCTCGAAGACGGTGTCCCGAGGAATGTGCCTATTACCCCTCCTCCTCCGCAAACCATCCGTCCAAGGCCCCTGGAGCTCGAAAAGAAGAGATACGCAATGAAACGGAACGAAGGGTAAATTCCACTCAGAGAGAGAGGATTTTCTGGAATGTTTGTATTCGGAATACAACAGAAGCATCAGGTTAGTTTGAGCCCCGGAATCTTAAATATCCTCTTTAGTGATCGGATCTCTCCAAGCAATAGAGTCGATCGGAGCTGTTTAGAAAGGAAGAAACGAAATCGAATGCAATTTCTAGTTTATACTCAAACTTGAACATACATATATATATATATATATATTGCACAAGCAAATACAAATTCCCCTTCATATCCCACGCTGTCGCCGTATTTTATATCACGTCCCTCCAGTACCATCACTTGAAGCTCAGACCAGTGTGGATATCTCGAACCATGACCGAGCGTTTATGAGGTTGATTTGGTCCTCCGGGAGTAATCAGGGTCGAAGAATTTGCAATGATTCCTGACATGCGAAGAATATCCTCCAAGTTCACGGTTTTGGCTTGCTTGGACCAACCCAGCTCAGTTGGAAGACGTTCGTTTTCTGGTTCGATACTCGTTAGTAAAGCTCGAAGAATTTTAAAGCCATGGAATTACCGAAGAAGTAAAGTACCCTGTCTCTGGGTACAGTGGCGGCTGGAATGTCACCGAAAACAAGGATAGGAGCAGCAAGTTCTCCACGACTAAAGTTTTCCACCGAGGATGTGAAGGTATAATTTGGATTGGCTGCGCGAGATTCCACCTGACGGAAGACTTTACTGTTGGCTAGCATTTCGGCGGTCAGGACTTCTTTGGACCAGAATCGTGTGGTGGTGTCGAAAACGGTTTGGTTGAATGCCTGTTGATTTCCAAAGGCGGCATCAGGACGGCTGGCAAAAGAGTTAGCAGCCTCATTTCGAAATTTTGAGGGGCTGGTATACCTGAGACTTGCGTCATGTTCTAGAAGGTTGTGGACATTGAGTTGGTTGCTATGTAACAGGTTAGTGGGACATTGTACAATACGTTTGAAACAGAGGTACATAAGTTCTTACAGGGTAAAAAATGTGGCATTTGGTTCTGGATTGGCAATAATAGCCTGCTCCCACATGATATTTGCAAGGGATTCATTGAAGTTGATAGCCGTCGTCAAGGCGAAAACCGCATTTTCTCTTGTGATATTCGTACCGTCTCTGGGAAGGAAGCCATGGTTTGCCAAGGTATTCATCATTGGACATGGTCCTCTACCTACTCATTATCAGTATCCCAAACATTTGTAGGAAGATAGATCTCGATATCATACCGTCAGTTGGTCCAGCAGGAATCCATTCCCCTACATTCCCAGAAGCAACTTGTCTGCGTCCAGGCATGGCTGAGGCGAGTCCCATGACCAAAGTGACAGAGAAAATTTCGAGAATCATGATGTCTTGGACTGAGTAATGAAATTGTGAAATTTGAAAATAGATCAAGAGTATACAAATGAAGAGAATTACAGCTTCCTGATTGCTCTTCATGTTCATATTTGCTGCTCTGGACAGAAGTACTTATAGAAGAGTATGCTTTCACACTTTCTCTTGGCAAATCTTGTACGCGTTTGTGAATATACAATGCGTGCTCTTGTTTGGACAAAACTTGTGGAATTGCTCCAGCTTGCGAGTGCGAGGGGGAGATGCGAGGATCTACAACAAGCCTTTCCCGGCATATCATATACTGTCCCCAAGCTCACAACACTTACGACAAGGAAGATGGTGTTTACATAGTCCGACCACTTACACGGGCTCCATTGACAAGCCAGTCAGCACACAATCAAAGATGACGAATCTTGGAAGACGTTTCAACTTTTACTGCAAAGGAAAGGGAAGATTGCACTATTTTGGTCTTTAGGGGCCTCAGTTGTTGTGGAACATCGGATAAACACAATGAAAGCGCGAGTACGAGTGCAAGTACGAGTGCGAACTTCTCAAACGAAATACGAACTACGAATAAGTGTTGATCAGATGAATCGTAACAATTGTACAAATAGTGAGAACATATTAAGAAAAGCCCACGAATACGTCATATCTATTTATAAGCTCTTTCTAAGCTTCTTGAAGACCCAGAATTCACAATAAGTACTTAGTACTTCAACGCAAAGCCTTCGGTGAAACAAGGTCATATCAAAATAAAACAACACTGTCAACAATCAGTATTGTGGGCTGAATGATTTGATTTTGAAGTTTGACACAAAATACGGGCATCAAACCTGGTCCTGGAATTAGAAGCACTCTTTCTTAATTCTTGCGGAATTAATATCTGGTGCTCGCTCTGGACCACTAGGCTTTCCCAGATGACAGCCGTCGTCATCGCTTCATACTTAATGAGAACTTATCATCACATTAACGCGAGAGAACGAAATGTAAAAAAAGGCATTGCTTGTCAAAGCATCGGAACAACAAACAAATCCATCAAGCAGCAACATGGGAGAAAAGGACTTGAGCAACTTAAAACACCAAACATTCAGATCAATCGACCTTTCATTAAGTATATGACGTCTCTAGCACCACAAAATGTGGCATTCAGGATGAAATGATAAAACATGAATAAAACAATTCATTGAAACTCTCTAGAGAGTCTTCATAATGTCGTTGACAGCCTTCGCCGCGAACTTCTTTCGCTCAGACTCGGGCATATCGGCTCCCATATCTACTTTATATTAGTTCCGTCAACTTAAAGGTTCCTTAAATCACGTACCTTTGATAGCCTGCATTTTAAGCATTAAAGATTGCAGCTTCTCAACCTCCTCGTCGTCAGCATCCTTCATATCATCGTCTCCATCATCACCACCACCGTAGATAGCTTTTTTCATGCCCGCCATCTCTTCTTTCATTTCCTCTCTGCTGATGCCGAAGTCTAGACTTCCTGTCTCATCGTTATCATCATCGTTATCTTCCATGTTGTCGAAATCAATTTCTCCTCCGTATTCCTCTCCTCCGCTCCACTCATTTGCTTCTAGTGCTTCTTTCAAACGTTGCAGGCCCATGGGCTCTAAATCACCGCACCGAGATCAGTAGCTTGTCCTTCAACCTCTCCCGAAAAGAAAAACAAGCTGCTCCCAGATTGTTGTTGGTAGATAGCTTGAAAGTCAAAAAAGATCTCAAACTCACCCGCAAATTCATTTCTTCCCTTCGCCTCAAAATCTATCCACTCAAAACCATAGTTCTGGCAAACATCCTCCCAAGCATCCGCACCCATCTCTAAGAATGGAGTTTGACTCTGTGGCATTCCTACATGAGAAGCTCAGATCAGCTTTTCCCATCAATATATCTGAATTTAGATTTCTTTCCCCATCTTCGCCAACAAATTTCAAGCCGATCAGGAAAAAAGGAGAAAAGCAGCATACCAACCGCCAGACAAACTCCATCCCAACTATACCCACACCCCTCCTTTGCCACCTCACCAACACACTCCATCAACTCCTTCGCCTTTTCCAACTCAGCCTCATCGACTGGCTTTCGAAAACACACAATAAATGCCCCAAGCACCGTCAAAACTTCTCGGGCTTCTGGAGCGAGAAATTCTTGAGCCCATACTTTTGGCTCTGAGATCTCGTCTAGCCAGATGGGAACTGTGGCTGTGTAGTAAGAGGTTTTGATGGGAAACAGGTGTGTTGTTCCTGCTATGGAATCCCCAGCAACAGTTGGAGTTGTGTTTGTTAAACCTGTGGCGAACGTTAGAATTGGAGATAGCCTGAATGGATCAAAGAAATTGCCTTTGAGGAGCTCCAGAAGAGCTGAATTGGGAGGACCCACTGCTAGGATGCGTTTGGGGTGTGAGATTTCCATTTTATTTAGATTTTTGGGTTGTGGCTGGGAGAAGAAAGATGAAAGAGACTTGAGAGGTTGATTACTGAGATTTTGAGAATTAAATATCAAGCACGTGACGGCTTTGGAATTGTCACTGGATTCAACAAAACAAGATCGCAACTTGGATTTGAGATATGGTAGAATGGTGACACAGGTTATTGAGATGCACTTGTAGAGTCGACTTCATGTCGTTGTTTGAGTTCATAATGTGTCTATCTTGCGACCTATTTGATATGGCCATTCCATTCCCAAACCAAGGCTTTTCCTCAACGCCATAGAAAGCTCATTCATTCCAGATCAGCAATTATCCTTTCATCATTTCCTAATTCGGTAATTCCCTTCATCCTCTCCCTGGTCCACCAGCGCCTCTTCCACTTGCTCTCGCCCTGCTGACTGTTGCCCTTCCTCTCGCCAAACCAACACCACGGCCCTTCACACCTCGACTTCTGAACATAGGAGCGTTTCTATTGCACAAAATTGTCAGCAAACGTGCCCCCTTCTGCATTTATATTATCCCCCCGTACCTAAGCATATCAGGAACAATGAAGAACCTAACGTGCGAGCCCCGAATGTAAACTTGATCCAGATGGCTCACACGCCCATCACGCGCAGTAACAGTGATATCCTTAAGTTGAACGTTCATATTATCTTCCGCTATATCCATTCCCTATTGTCAGTATGGTTTACTTCGTTCTGCGGTGCATAGGTTTGCGATGGGAGGAGGGGTTCTGGTGTAGAATGGAGGGGGAAATCGCACCTTCGAGGAGTTTGCCACGGTAGACTTGACCGGATGTAATCTCGAGAGTGACTACATGACCCTAAGTGAGTGAAGGAGTTAGCTATCTGCGAGCATGAAGGGAGCGGTAATGGGCAAGATGGCAGGGTGCTTGGGGAAGACTGAACGAACCTGCGCCTCGTTCAACAGCTTGATTGGAATACCGATTGTGCTCGTCATGGTAGATATAATTGATCTATTGCCTGGGAAAGAGGTGATCGGGCTAGATTTCGGGTGATAGGCGTGTTTTGTCGTGAGGGGCTATTGGCTGGTGGTTTGGGGGAGTGGAAGCTCAAAAAATCCACGCTAGTGATTTTGAAGCTATCCGCCAGTTTGCCAAGGTTCCATCTCAACTTTCCTTATTACATTCATCTTCTATCAACAGCCCTTTATCATAGGGGAAAGCAAATGGATATGAATACCCTTAATGTCTCAGCTACCCTGAATATATTTCGTCTTTTTGCAAAGCCGTCGTTATGTCTACCGCAAGCTACAATCTCAACGTTCAATCACCTGCCAATACCACTGAATGCTGCGTTTGACAAGAGATATGGAAAGGTGGATATTAGAGCAGTAGTCCTTGATAAGGACAATTGTTTTGCGAGACCGGGAAGTAATGAAGTTTATGGTCCTTATGAGGTAGGTCTTCTTACATCTGATGCACTCACCCTTTCCTCAACCAAAGATCCTCATGTCTATCGAACATTCTCCACATTTCACATTGTTAATGCTGATTAATTTAAGGATCATTTCAAACGTCTCAAGGACGCCTATCCCGGCCGTAAACTTCTTATAGTGTCCAATTCTTCTGGCACCAGCTCCCTTGATCCCAATCTTACCCAAGCCGCCGCGCTCACCAAGGCAACCAACATTTCAGTCCTCCCTCACAGCACCAAGAAGCCTGGTTGTGGACCTGAGATCATGGAGTACTTCCTACAGCACCCGGAAACTGGAGTCACGAAGCCAGAGCATGTTGCTATCGTTGGTGATAGGCTGACCACAGATGTGATGATGGCAAATTTCATGGGAAGTTATGGTGTTTGGGTAAAGGATGGAATTTTAAAGAAAGAGGAGAACGGTTTTGTAAGTTGACTTCTCATCCAGAGGACAGATCAAATTGTCCCTACGTGAAGTAAAGTCGGAGCTAATTGTGCAACATTAGTTGGTGAGGATGGAGCAAAAGTTTGCTGTATTTTTGCTCAGAAGGGGCTGTGAAGCTCCAATACCACCTCCTAGTCAATTTGAGGGTTAATACCTGAATTCTTCTATTACCAGTCTTGTACTGTATAATGATTTAATGTACGATAGACGGAAATTTCGGCGGTTTTGAGGGAATGGTGATCCTCGAATGAGCCTCTACATTCGAGTCATTTGCCGATTAAATTGAAGAAGACACATATTAGATCCAGAGACCTTGATATTTTTGTATATCGTCCATTTTTGTCTCAGGGCGGTTTTATGAAGCCTTGCTTAACGAGTCTTCTCACCAGCAATACCATCTGCATAACTCTCGTCAACTTATCACCACTTACTCAAACTGCGTCGCTGCCTTTACTGAGCCGCCTGCCATGAACCCCACAGACGGCTCTTATTCCGTGATGAGTAAACAAAAGAAAGCATGACCAGGCTAAGCATTTTATATTCCTTTGTTCCGTTTTACTTTTACTCGAAACCCACTCAAATCTGACAGGTGACAGATCACAGATGTATGGTACCGAAAGGTTGGGTCTCCCGTCCACCTCAAAAGCTGCATCTTTTTCTTGATAAGTAAGACATATAGGGTTGTTACTAGTCACAAGGTCTTTGAGAAACCCCGAAACTGGCTCTGTCTGGTTTTTTCTTTTGTGTTTTGGGGTATTGAAATCAGTATTATTAAAAAAATCTGACTATCAGATGGAAAAGTCTTTAGAGTTGAATACAGTTTCTGCAGGGGATTGAGCTTCTTTGAAGTTTCTCGGATGGACGGAGGAAATTGATTCGAAGTTTGTTAAGATCTCCTGTTCGTTCTCATCCGAATGGCCAGACTTGAGGTTAGCGGATTCCAGGCCATCCGTCGCAATATCGCCGTCGGCGAATAGTCCACTCTTTCAGGGTACCCGACTTTCTATAAACAGCCATTCCCTCTCTACTATCCCTTGCCATGCCGAATATCTAGCCCCAACTCTATTCTTGCACTGAAAACTTGCTGTCAAGTGTTGCCACACATAGTAATAGAGCTAGGTTTGGAACTTTGTACCCACCGTATTACATTCAGCATGGCAGTATCTACTGTACTCTATCATAAAGTACCCGCAGCTCGGATTCAACTTCAAAGATCTCCCCGCTGTTTTGATCTTTCCTGCGCCGCCTTGCAGGCTCTTTTTTCTGGCAGCACAGCCGAGATGTACATCAATCAAGTTAATTAAATGTAGGTCTACTTTACGATTATGCCAGTAGTTCGGGTCTACCGTCACTCCAAGAGATTGTTCAATCTATTTACCGGTCGGTTGATGCTTCTTTCGTAAGGGTTCAATATATAGATGTCTTGCATTGGTATATATTCCGGGTTTTACTTGAATTAAAACTGCGGCGGGCTTGTTATTTGATCTGTGGAGGCGAAGTAAAAAAGTAGAGCAATTCATATATTGTTGTTGAATCCTGGCCATGAGGACATGTAAAGTATACTTGACCACTGCATAACATATCTGCACTCGCAAGAGATTGCATTACTTTATAGCCTATATCATCCTCGATTACCCTTTTGTTCACCCTTTATTCCCCCTTTATTACCCCCAATCGACAGAAAGCTTGATGATTACATTAATTTACACCGACGGCGAGATATGAAGTACTTCGAGAAAAGAGACATCAGCTGATGGTATCTGTGCCTCTCCAATACTTCTTTCTACTTCATGACCAAGATAACTCCTACAACTATCTCAGCGATTTCTCTGCGTTGATTATCCAAGGTCCAGCTGACTTTTTTTGGTAGTCGTTTGCAATATGCGATATTGAAAAGGTCGTTGGACTGTTTTTTTACGTCCGCGTCGTCCGTGAAGTTTGCTGCGCAGAAAACAAACATCAACAACCAACAATGACATCTCATCTCACCTCCTCCACTCTCCTCCCCACAGCGACACTCCCTGCCACTTCCTACGTCCAAAAACACACCCGTCCAGGTTTTCGGAAACCAACAAACA
>JBAMDN010000776.1:0-31507 GCA_037074945.1 Tetracladium marchalianum | reverse complement strand
GGATGATACGGTCTTTGATACTGCGGCGTTGGTGGATGTGTTTAAGAAGCATCATATCTTCTTAAAATCACCTACAACAAAAATTGGGCTCGTATCGGATGTACTGCGAGTGCGTTGCCTTACTTTTTGCGTGCTTACGATACATCATTGGAATTATCCAACGAGTTATGGATGGGGTATGGTATGACATAATGGCGGGCCTTTACTTTAGTCTTGCCGCACCCTATTCACGTCATCCCATACCACCATCATTTACAAGGCGCATTTGCGAGTATGTTGTTGCCTGTCTTTTCTTTCCTTTGGCAACTTGGGTGGGTCCCACTCTGTAACAACAACAACATCAAAAACAATCAAGCATGGGATTAAAATTTTAGTTTCTTTGGTTCAGTTACGTATTGCTAAGGTTAAAACGAGTCTCTTTGGGACCCATAGACAGCACCTGTCGGCATGCGAAAGGAACCTCAGGAAGTGAAACTGATAAGCTGACAGGAAAGGCTGGCGGCAACCCCCTTGTTCCTCGATGCGCCACGCCTTGGAAGTTGGGCGATCTCTTTTCATTTCTCCATCTGAGAAGACGCCTCATTGATCCTTCAGTGTTTAGTGTATGATTGTGAGGGGTAGCTTGCACTATCGGCCATTCATTGAATGAATGTTAGTGGCAGACCCTAACAACCCGAGACACTAGAAAGTCTATATAATATAGCTTTTTCCACTCATGAACAGTCGGTTCTGCGTATCCTATACAATCAACAGATTTTTCTGCAGCCGCCAAATTCACGCCGCCAAGCTAGACTTTGTTTCTACCGACGACAAGCCGTAAAGACACAACCTGCTACCATGTCACCTCAAATCACGACTAACAATTCACAGGAACCAACTGACAACATGTTGTCCTCGGATTCCTACCTTCGATTCAGTAATTGGAATGATGGACCTGACTTTGGTGGTGGTGACAGCTCCGACACCGTTGAGACCATAATCGACATTATCATGGATGTCATTGAAAACCTCTGATGATCGTAACACATATATTGAAGAAGCACTTCGCGGAGCGTCTGTGAGTAGATACCAGTCTTGAGACATTGTTAAGAAGGACTCCTAACTTTCTATATAGGTAGCTCATATTCCGGAGCTCGCTTGGATTCTTGGAAGCTGCTAGCTCTGGTCTCTTTTGGGTCAACAGGGTATGCGAAAGTTTGATTGATGTATTTTCAAGCCATCTAAAGATGTGAACTATTCTTAGGCCATTTTGTCGGTTCTTTTAAGTCCCTCGAGTTGTATTCGTGCTGTCAATAACTGTGATTATTTATTTGCTCGTCTGTTTGTCGGCATGTGTGAGTCTTGGCCATATACTCGTGAGACAAGGATCTGCCTACAATTATGCGAATGAGCGAGCCCATCTATCAGAACTAGCAAAATGCATGCAACGATGCTGTTATACTTATTAACAGATTTTGTTTCTGTCATACTTATGGGTTATCCCTCTACTGAAAGGAGTAAGGTTAATCTTCAAGCATCAAACAAGCTCCGTGGGATGCTTCAAGATGTGGCGCTGTCACGCAATGCAAGCGCTAATCTGATTCGCGGAGAAGGGATGGCGGGGGATGCGATCGACCATCATGTTATCATCTATCTCCCGCTACCTCGAAACGGTTGATTCCTCTTTTTATTTTCTTTCTTTCTACAACTGATCTATTTTCTCTAAACTGATCAATTGATCTCAGATCTGACCAAGATGAGAGACGCCGGACTTCTCAATTCCTTCCTGGCGGCCATACAGGCCAGCTTGTCCGTCCTTCTCGTTATCTTCTATGGAGGGCTAGCTGCGAAACTCAATTTACTGGATAGCGCAACTGCGAAAAAGATATCTAAGATATGCGTCAAGATCTTTCTGCCTGCTCTTCTTCTCACGCAAATTGGTTCAGAATTACACTCTGGTTCAGCGCACCGATATGGACTCATTCTGGTATGGGCATTCGTCTGTCATCTCATCTCATTCCTTATCGGAATCGCAGCACATCTACTGCTCGGCTTGCCAGATTGGATCACGGTCGCCATTATGTTCAATAACACCACTAGCTATCCATTACTTCTCATTCAAGCTCTCGACGAGACCGGAATTCTTAAGAATCTGATTATCACTGATGAAACGACTCACGCAGCCATCTCGCGAGCCAAGTCATACTTTCTCGTCTTCGCTACAGTATCAAGTTGTTTGACTTTTGCAATTGGACCGAGATTGATTGATGGAGAGCATGCACCAGATTCTGAAGCTGTGAGTGATAAGGATGACGAAGAGGACGGGGACAGCGGAGATGAAGAGACGGAAGTCAGAGGACGAAACTTTTCAGATGAAGAAATATTGCCAACTGAGCAAAGCAATTTGTTATCTGTACCTTCGCAATTTCGTCGACCATCCGTCGTTCCAGTTTCATTCTTCCCCTCAAAACCTCGAGAAGACAATACCAAAGCCACAACACTTCAAGACCGCCGTCCCACGATCATTGCCAGAAGGAAATGGTTTCAATTAAGTGCTCGTGCTCGCTGGTGGTTACTTTTCGCTTACGATTTCGTCAACGCGCCGGTTATTGGCGCAGTGTTGGGTGCGGTTGTTGGACTTGTACCTGCCCTACATGTTGCCTTTTTCAGTGATACTCAAGATGGAGGGATCTTCACAGCATGGTTCACGGAATCTCTTCGCAACATTGGAAGCCTTTTCGTCCCGTTACCCGTTTTGATCGCTGGGGTGTCTCTCTACACATCTCAACAACACTCAAAAGCTGCCGAAAATTCCGATGAATGCGACAGCAAGGATTCGAGGACACCAATATTAGCCACGGTTTTCATTTTGGTCGTCAGATTTGTCTTGTGGCCAGTCTTCAGTATAGCGGTGATTTACTATTTGGCTAGTAGGACAGAACTCTTGGGTGATGATCCCATGTTGTGGTTTGCGATGATTTTGATGCCGACAGGGCCACCGGCCATGAAACTTATTACCATGGTGGAAGTGAGTGATGCGAGCGAGGAAGATGAGCACAAGATTGCAAAGTTGTTGACAGTGAGTACTCGATCGTACCATTCCTTACGAAGCGAACCAGCTGACTTGAGCAGGTATCATATATTATTTCTCCGGTGTTAGCTTTCACAGTTGTAGGGGCTCTGAAAGCAAGCCAGGCTGCTATTTAGACCAAAGGATTAAGCTGGGTAGATGTATATGGTACATATTTCTTTCAATTTCATGGTTTTTTTGGATGATTTCCATACAAGTTGAAGATAATGGATAGAGAATATTCGAATATATATTTGACGATTCGTCTTTGAAACGCGACTGGAATTCGACTATTTTGGAAGGAAAGTCTTGGGTCATCCATTTGGTCGTACTGTACAGCTATCTCAAAATTCTAGTTGCCAATCTATCATTCCCCATACACCGTAACGCCATCTAACAAGAAACTACCACACAACTACTCAATTCTGAGTCGCTTTAAAATCCACATATTTCCCTTCTCATCCTTGGTTGAAAAGTCGCGACAACTTTGAAAACAACAATTCCAAAGTCTTGATCTACAACTAATCTCAACTCATCTTCTCCTCTCACCAACCCCTCACATATAGCACCGCCAAACCCTCTATTTCAACCCGATATTCTCCTCGCTGGCACTATTCGCCAACTTCTTCATGTCGAAGTTCATCGGGAGCACATCACCCGCATGAACAAAATGAAACATAACCTGCACTAAGAACATCGGTGCGGAATCAAAGATATACAAATACACCTCATGACTGACCAAGTAACCACTATGGCCCTGCGCAAACTCAATGACCCTGAAGATACATCTCAGAATGATCAAGACAGCCGCAGCGAACAAGAGCTTCAACAACGTGATCCAAGTGTGTTTTCCGTACCTAGGAACCGTATAGCGTGCTGGAGAAGAGCGCATGCGTTTATAGAAGACCAGCGAAACAAAGAGGAAGAATCCAAAGAACGCCAACTGTACAAATAGACCGATCAACATGATCTTTTGCCCCATGTTGGCCATGCTGGCTTGAGCCATCATACCTCCTCCGCCGGCTTGCATGAGGAAGGCGATGACATCGCCGATAACGAAGATCTTGGTAACTCGAGTGGGGCGGATAATTGAGGACTGAGGAGAGTTGACGAAGACGGCGATACGGCCGTAGATCATGTAAATTGTTGCTGCGTAGAGTGAGGGTGGGAGAATGATGAATAGAGATTGCAGGATGTACGGCATCATCGAATCTGGCGATTTAGTGGAGAAATAGCGTGAGACGTAACCGATTGTCATCACTGGGTAGTCGTAAAGTGGTCAGTAGAAATTCTTTGGTGGAGTTTTGCAAGGAGGGAGACACACTGAAGGAGCCGACAACGAGAGATGTGTAGAAGAATGTTCGTTTCTTAATCATCTGGAAGAGATGGTAGCATGCGCTGGCTCCGAAAAGAGCTGCCGCTACAATGCAAACGAGGGTGTTTGGTTTGTATGGATAGAGTCCATTGTCTCCGGCCATGGCTGCGAATCTGATTCAGAATATTGAAGTTTGTGGTAAGTTGGTGATAAATGGGCGAGTTCCCGGATTGTTCGGTTCGAGGCACAAAGGAGCGTAAAATGAGAAAATCAAAACTGGATATGGCGGATTCGACGTAGTGACAGATGATAAGAGAAAATGTGATATTAGAAAAGAGAATGTTTGATTGTAATGACTGAAGAAAAAAGCCTCCCTTCTGGGACTGAAGTATTAAGTACAAAAAATTTGAAGTTCGAAAAGCAACTGTCAACAAATCCAAAACAGCTTTCTATCCAAATATTAAAGCCGACCTACATACGTACGCAATTTCACTAGTTTACGAGCAGCTCACCCTCAAAACCCCTAAAAATATCTCGTACCGAGATCTTCGGATACCAACGACTTATCTCGCAAACAGGGCTGCAGGACTCAGGAGTAGGTCCATATGTCAACAAACTGCCGCATGAACTTCTCATAACAATTGGATTTCCACCCCTAAAAACTTGGCAGGAACATGCTTCAGCATTGGATCCACATCGTATTCGCGCGTGTTGAATACGCACATCGCTCAGCCAATCGCTTAAGGAAATTATGCTTCCGCTTCCGCTTCAGCCTCCAAAGACTCGCGTCTCTGCTTGTTAGGTTTTCAACGGTGTATCTTTTGCGTTAGTGTACGAGCCCGATCCCGAGAGGTCGTTAGTGTACGAGAACGACGAGATTGCGAACTGCCAAGTGAACAAGCGAGGTAGCATTACTCGTTGCTTATAAAAACGGCGTCTGCTGAAACGCGAGATGTGAAGTTGGGAGGAGGGCTTGACCTTTCTTTGCTTCAGATATCACAACTTTCTTCGTCGTAACTTCTTGGTACGCAGATTTGAATCTGCGTTTTTCATATCAAAGCAATTAACAACATTTCTCTTGGCACTTCCGCACTGCGGCATGGAGTCTACCCCTCGATCCCTTTGTTTGACGTTCTTTCGTTTTAAATACTTTGAGATTAGTTATCTGCAAGAAAGATATCCGAATGTCTTTACTGTACAGCGTTTTTCCCTTCTCGAATCGATTTAGATGCACAGAAAAACACCCACACAACAGCGCGCATACTACACGACATCTTGTCCACTTGGTAGCATAACAGGCGGAGGCGGTTGACAGTTGAGTAACAGAGGACTTGGTTATATTTCTTGTAAGAGAGGTAGTGATGAGCAAACACCGCAACTTTGTGCTTGGTTCTATCTTTCTTCTGATCGACAGAACTGAGAAGCAACCCACCAAATCAGCTCAAAACCTAACACCAATGCATGAAGCAAACAATCTCGCGAGTTCTAGCACATTGACAGTAAAACAGCAAAGAACTCGGTTCATGACTTGAAGATTCAGCAAAAGCTGGCACCTTTCAAGGAAGTCATGCTGGGAACACCCGTTCAGATGATGCCGGTTAGGCTCTCAGCCCTACAGACCCCTGTTTCGGAAAATCCGAAATCCGAAAATACGGCGACACCCGTACGAACATATCAACTATAAATAGACTTTAAGCGCAACTGAGTTCAATTCGTGATTCCACGCCTGTTTCATCTCGTCCCATGAAATAAACACTCTGCAGATACGCCGTAAAACCCGATAGATCCCATCTTGTATTTCGTGCCAAAACTGTTCAACAAGGCGCTTCTATAAATGCCTACCAACGCTTGAAGTGCCATAACCACTCTGGAACCGTGGGCCAGCATGGCTATTGATTTCTCTTTCCTCAGAAACATTGGAGATACTCCGATTAGCGGCATCAATTTCGACCGTAGATACCCCATCCGTCATACCAATCGACTTGTCGCGATCTGAGCCGCCACCAACTTCGAAAACTCCCAAGTCTCTGACTGTCGGAAGCTGCTCATCCATTTCTATATCTTCTCCAACTGCCGTCTGCAGCTGTCCCTGGCGAACATTGGTATTTGGTCTTGGGGGAGCAATGGCGGAAGGGTTTTCGAGTTCGGAAAGATTGTTCAGAGTCTCCTGAAGTTGATCCCACCCCCCTAGTTCCAGCCATCTCCAACCATTACTGATCTTTAGTACGAGAAATAGAATTGAGAGAATCAGTGGCTGTCAGACTTTTAGCATCAGTAGCGTGTCCGTATTCAGGGGAAGAGAGGTGCCTACTGCAAGGTAGATGGTGAGAGACTTGAATTTCAGCATGTTACCATTCCACATGCTTGCACTGTTGAGAACGAATACAATCAGAAGACAAAGTGTTAAGCCCAAGTACGCGGGTACTGGCTGTAACGCAGATGCCCAGCTTGTGAACTCTAGGTCCGGAGACCATCGATTGTATCTTGCGTAATGACCAACCAATTTGTCTTGGTGTCTCCACAGCCTGACTATGTTAGATATGGACGATTGAGCAGGATTATGGTGCACTTGCCATCTGTTGTAATTGATAAATGCGAGACATTGTGAGGCCCATACTAGAACACAGCCCACACTTCCCATGGATACCAAGGTTTGTTGGACCTGATTCTGGTTAGCTCTGTACACCTTAGCAGGGTTTTAGCAGTTACTCGGTCAGTGGTTGACTGGTCTTTCCAAATGAATGGCAGCCACGATGAGAAAATCAACAAAGATACTATCAAAGCCCATATTGGTACTTTGGTTTTGGCTGTCACAGTATTCAATTTCGCCAAGAAACGAACGAAAGGTCGGTCGGGATCTCGCTGGTCCATATCTCTTGTCAAACCGTACAAAGTTCTTGATGCAACGTAGAGATTCGTCGTAGCGCAGCTCAATCCAGAATAGAAAATGAAACCGGTGATCAATCCAGGAATAGCATGATATCCAGCTTGGAGCATCGCAATCACAGGTGCATTGTTGCTTCTTGTAGAATTGCCTGGAAAATCGAATGGCACCGATCCTAAGTTGGGGTCGTCCAGGCTCACAAGGGGTTGGTCGAAGAATCTTGGTAGGGTTTGATTGAACCACTCAACGTTTGCGATATATCCTCCAATGATGACAAGATAGATAATTGTGATGTAATATGCAATGTTTTTGGTTGGGAAACGAAGTTCTTTCGGGTTTTTTGCTTCAAATGCCATCACGGTGACCATCTCGATGCCGATGTATGCGAAAGTGGCGATCGGGATCACAATACTAGAAGTGTCAGGACACGGAATGAAAGGTGGGGGGAGAACATACGCAACTGCAATGGAATGATTGCTAGCAACTTCTGGGTTGTTTTGGAAGCCAGTACCAGCGTTGAACACTGCCAGAATTAGCTGAGATCAAGACGAACCATTTTGTTGGTTAACTCACGCTGGCCTCTGATAACAGGTCCATCCCCAGCTAAATTTATATCAGTCACCTCCATTCAAGAATCGAATCATCGTTGGAAACTTACCACCACCGTTGACACACATCATAGCAACAAATATCGAGAATAGGGAGACAATTTTGAGCACACCACCAATTGCTTCCACATTTCCAAACCACTGGATAATTTTATCAGAAGTGTTGAAACATTAGGAAGTGAGTTAACTTGCCTCAATGCCCAAAAGATTAATCAAGATAGTAAACAAAATACACACTCCATATGTCAATCTCTGCTGTGGCAGCGCAATGAACCAGTAATCCAATGCTTTTGTCGAGCCAATGATGAGGGCAGCTAATGTCACACAATACGTGTACCTGAATATGATTAGCCCTATGTAATCTCCAAAGACGACTTCCATGTGCGAATCGTTAAGAACGTACCAGTATGTGAATCCCACGACGATAGCTAAATCTTTGTCCACGAACGCTCTAACATATTCAATCATCGCATTTGAAATCGGCCACAGAACCACCATCTCACAGACCCCTTCCATGACACATATTGCAACGAGACCTACGACTCCGAATGCTGTCAGAGTACCTCCCGGTCCAGCAATCGCAAGAATCTCGCTGCCGCTTTTTGTCCATCCGAGGCCGATTGTGCTTCCGATCGCGATGAACTAGATGTTGTGAGAAAAGACTCCTGGTTGGTCAAAGTGTTGGGAAAAGAAGTTTATTTTGATGTTTTCAGCCTTGATTTAGGTGCTGACTTACAAAAATATGCCATGATCGAAGCTTACGCCTACGCGGAGCAAATTAGAGCAGTTTCAAAAAGCAGTTGAGAAGCAAGGCATACTTCAGTGTAGGAGATTCGTTGTTCATATTCTGTTCACAACCTTGAACCTAGTTTCAATCATCACACGTATCATCACTTGACAACACTGGCAGGAGGAAAACGATGGGATGAACCATGCTTATAGAATGAGCAGAGCTGCCAGCCTTACTGCGAAGACAAGAAAGTAATTGCGGCAGCCAATATCTGGACAGACCCACAGCCTCATGCATGCTGGAGTATCCTGGAGCCTGTCACAATCGAAAAGGCGCCCGCCGAGTACCAGCTTACCAGGGCCTGATAACTCTCCGACCACAACGATAAGAAAGCCCTACTGCCCTCAAAAGAAACTATGACATCCTGAAGACCCCAAGAGCGGAAGGCCACTACAGTTTCTTACCCGACTGAGAGAGCCTACGGGTTTACATTACAGTATGCCTCCTTCTCGAAAGTTCACGATCGGCAAGAAGGAAACTGGCTACATTGGCGAGGAGGCAATCACAACGAAACTGAGAGCCCTCTGGGGTGAGGACGAGGATTTCAAACTCATGGTCCGTTACCGGCAGGCTTCAAGGAGTGAGGGGTGCTGACGAGGATTAGACGAAAAACGAGCGATGGACCTACTACGCGCCTGAAAAGTTGACCGAGGTCAGTACAATTGCAGCGTTTTCCGTATGATTTGGACGAAAACTAATCCCATCATAGAAAGATATCAAGTGAGGCAGCTCTACACTGGTTTGAAACCCATCACTGATGTACGCGAAGGGATATGAAGCAGAAGACGAAGAAAACTAGTACTGTGCAGATGGAGGTGGAACAGGTAGAGATCGTCGAAAAGCAGGACTGAGTTGTGGAGGCGCAGGCAAGAGAGAAAAGAGAGATCAAGATTTTCGAGTCGAATCAAGCCACAAATGTACCAGTAGAAGTATTGTGTAACCACACCCATACCATTCGGAAATTGAGGCTGATGTGTGAACAATCAATGTAATGCACAGCTTGCAGACAGCCACATTCCCAATCCATCCCTGGCGCATCAACCCTGTAGGATGCCCAAAACAGCTCCGCCTTGGGAGTTTGAAGCATTGTCGCCGCTGTGATCAGTGTTTCCAGGTGTATATTGTTGTTGCCTGGAGAGTCCTGTATAAAGAATCATATCTGCATTTGTCTTGGTAGCAAGAGAGCAACAGTTTACAGCAAAAGAACATCTTGGCAACTCAATTCATCCACTTCAGCGGAAGAATATACTCCGTACAGAATTTCCGAAGTAATGGATCCACTCCTCGTCGATGAAGAAGCCTGCGATGAGCTGTATAAGCGACTGTCACCAGCATTGTTTTCCAATCGAACGCACGTGAGCTTCACGGATGTATCACCATCAAGAGAAATAACGACATCAACCAAAGGATCTGAAGGAGATTTCAATCAGGCGCTTTTGCAACATGGCATCCCAAGCTTCCGAATTGTGTGAGTTCTCACTGAATCCTCCACTCTATTTGTTTACCCCGGATGCTCATTCGATTACTAGCTCTGTGCCACAAGAAGATTCAATCTCCCCCTTTTCAATTACTGCCAGATGCATGAAAGATCTTTTCAGCCATCATCAAATCCCACAGACCTTCTGGGATATCTTGAGTGGGTTCGGACCTAGGAGTATAGCGTTTGACGAAGGGCCGCGTCCAGGAAGCTACAGCTCGAGGGATGGTTCCAGTCACGGTAAGTTCGATGCTCTCCGAATAGTTTTTCGAAATTAATCCTCCCTAGAAATAATGTACACGCTTCGTTATCCAGAACGTAAAACTAAGCCAAAACGCAAAGTTGAAGTAGCGGCAACAGATACAATTAGAGAGGAGGACAGCTGGACTCTTCGGCAAACCGGCGTCTTCCATCGATTCGGAGTAGCGCTACCCAGCGAGAAGAATGAGAACCTCTGGATCATCCTGCACCCATTGGAAGAGTCAAAGGTGCAAAAGCGATTGATGAGCGCAACGACTACAGGAATCGATTCTGCTCAGATGATCGCTGATCCAATGCGCTTACATGTGCTTCTCTTGTCCTCATATGTGGATAATTGGCGCTGGTTTCTGCATGATATGTGGCGAAAGTATCTGGAACTGGTGAGAAAACGGGACTCGGCTGTTTCTTCATTTACTAACTGTGGGGCAGGAAGATAGTCTACTTACTAGTGACTTCAAAGACCGGGATGATTATAGTTTGAGCCATGATACTTTGCAAACCCTAAGTGATCTAACCGGCGACCTCATTGCGGTTCCTGTCATGATCAAGTCGTTGAAGTCGACCCTTCTATCGATAATTGAGAAGAATCACACCATCTATGTGAGAGGTCGATCTCCCAGAGTTGCTGAGACAAGTTACCACCTCACGACCTACTTGTCCAAGCTTGACAGCAATATCTCCTCGACAGAAGTGTTGTTGAAGAAAATAGAAAACACCACCAAATTTGTGAGTCCTCCCCATGTGCAGACTGCTCATATATTTATAATTACTAACCGAAATCAAAGCTCGCGGACAGCTTGAACCTGCAGAGTCAGGACATATCAACAGAAATAAGCGGCCGTCTTCTGATTCTAACAAAAGACACGGTCGATGATAGTGCAACAGTTCGGACGATCACACTAGTCACACTAATTTATCTTCCTGCTACTTTTATTGCGGTACAGTTTTCAGAATTCTGGCATGGAATTGAGTTGGATCTGATTCTTGATAGGGCATTTTCGGAACAGAATTCTTCAATTATCAAGACTCCACGGCGAAGGTGAAGATATCACCACAGTTCTGGATATACCTGGCGGTGACATTACCGCTGATGCTCGTCACACTGGGCTTCTGGCAATATGTTGCACGCCGGCAAAAGAAGAGGAGAGTCGAGAAAAATGATGTCGAGGTTTAATATACCATGTAATAGTACCCCAGCAACTTGTAGATTTCCAATCATGCCCGCTCGTATAAACAGAGAATTTTCTATGATGGCCGCGAATGATAGCCTCTCTAAAGATGACTTTTCGATTTGAAGTTGATCCAGGGAGAATATTCTGGATCGTCGAGGAACGGTTTTGTCCTCCTTATAGCCATAGCCTCGAAATTCTCGAAGCCACGGTGAGAATGGTCCTTGGCCACAGGGTCAATGTGTTCATCCAGGACGTCTTGATCTTGGCCAGAACGAAAGAAGTTCAGAATGGGTATCCAAAACGAGCACTGCCGCTGGATGTATCGGTTGAAGGGCGTCCCTTCTCGAGGAATCCCTCGGCCGCATAGCTAGCGACTTGTTTCTTTTCGACGAGCCCTTCTGCGTGACACACAGTGGCAAAGACTTTTCCATTCTTTTGTGTAACAGCAAGTCCATCCCGATCAGGAAGAAAATGACTAGAGAGCTTCACACCTGTGGATATGCCAAAGGTTGACAACGAAATGACGAAGAGCGAATCCGAAGCGGGTGATTCTGAATGCTTTACCAGTACTAAACTTTCAGTTTTTGTTCTGTCATTGCGTTGGAAACTACTTCCAGCAACGACGTCTCGAATGGAAACCGGTAGGACCTCCACCTGTTCCATTGAATGGTCTCTTCCAATGGTACTTATATGATGTGTTCTCTCAGATGTTACGAAGAATCTCGAGCACGGAATAACAATATTTCGTCCGTATCCGGGGCTATCGAGCTGATTATTTATTAGCCACTTGCTTATTGAAGAAAAGGGATACCTACAGGCCGAGATTCTCTGGCTGGGATATTCGAAACAAGCTCACCCCTCAAAACATCCCAGATGTAACAGTGTTCGACATTTTTGATCACATTCTTTGCCCAGCAGTAGATCAAAAGTCCATCCGGGCTAAAAGTAGCGGAGATAATTCGGTTGAGCTTGAACTTAGCCAGCTCGCGAAGTCTGTGAAAATATAAGTCCTTGAACTTTGATGACAGGGGAGCTGCGAACCTTTCTTCATTGCAGAGACACAATGAATCATCCCATAGAAGCAAAAGGTCTCCACGACAAGACACAATGACTTGATTTGCACCATAAATTTTGGAAGCTATCCCATCTTGATAATAAAAAGGAAGATTGTCTAGTCTCCAGTTATTCTGGTCTTGATTTGTACATAACAAACGGTGAATCTACTTATAATTAGTTTCTATCTCCGTATACGTTTCTACCAAAACACCAAAAGGTCAAGACAAATGAGACAAGTGCCCGAAGGTTCCTTTAGGAATTTGATTTTCGTCATTCATTCAGGGAAACTTACCGCTTCAGCAGAGGGTGCCATGTCCTTTGAGGTCCTCGTTGATCTCAGTACTACATACGGGCTGGCAATAGAAATTTGGAAGAACTTCGCTCCAGCGGACGCGTAGAAGAAAGGTTTCATCATGGCGGATTTCAGAGCTGATGCTTTCGATAGTTTCCAATCTGCATCTCCAGGCAATGCATGTATTACAGCCCGGTCCTTGGTAACATACGCGAAATGGGTGCTGCTTGGAGATATGACAATTTTCATAGGCTCTTTTGGGGTCTCGAAGGCCATGAACCCAAAACGCTCATCCTTAGGTACATTCCGAGGAGATTTTGAGCCGCCTGGGATTTCTCCGGACGTGGCATAATCTGACGTCTTTGACCATGATCGAGATAGTCGAGGCGACACTATTTCACCTTCGATGATACGAGGGATCTCCGGAGGTGGTCCTGTGCTCGTTATCGATGTTTGGGAGAGTGTGGTTATTGATTGGAGGCTCTCCGTATAATCTATGACAGGGTTGCGAGTCCATTCAGAAGGTCGGTTAAGATAAAATCCATAGGAACGACATATTGATTCAAGCTCTTCTCTGACATTTCTTGCCGTGGTCTCCTGTCTTTGTTCGACGTCCACCTGAAGCATTTTGGTGATCAAAACAGTAGTCTCATAAATCCACTCGTCCTGAACGGGGTCTTTTACCAGTGCCGTCAGATACTCCACCACGCTAGGCTTCAAAACATGCGAGTTTCCTTCTCCTGGCTTGTAGAAATAATCTGTCTGCGCTCTACGGGGCACAGAATCCTTCAACCTTGCATCTCGAAAAGCTATGACAGAGGATGGACCCCCTACCGCAAATGCAACGAGCACAGCAAGAATGCAACCGAAAGACCACATGTCGCTCTCTTGACCAACGGCCTTGTCCTCAAGTCCAATCTCTGGGGCCATGAAAGGTCCAGGAGCTCTCTTACTACTTGTAAGCGAGAAGTTGTTCTTAATAAATTCGCCGGGCGCAAGTGCTGTAGCTGAAGCAGATCTACCATCCGAAGACGGGTTTCTGTTCTGAGGCCCATACTGGCTGCTTGCATCATAGTCAACATCTCTTGGGGATTTGATGCGGGAGATACCAAAATCATGAAGCTGCCATCGGCCGACTGGATCGTTGGTCTCATCCTCCAGCCAGGTAACGAGTATATTTGAAGGGTGAAGGTCAAGATGAGCGCATGAAATTTTTCTCGAGCTCAACCAAAGTCCTTCATGTATAAAATGCAGAGCCCCACAAAGATTCGAGGCCTCTTTGAGTAATGCCAGCGGCGTGAAGCGTGAGCGACGGGAAGACGAACCGTGTCCGTGAAGAAACTTATGGAGGTCAAGGTCCGCCAAATCGGAAATGATCACAAAATCAGTCCCATGCTTGAACGTCGCTATACTCAACATCACATTTTCGTTCTTGGTCAAGCACTTCTTGAGATATTGCAAATTCTTATGCTCAGATATAAATGGCTTCTGGGTAGTACCGGTAGTTCCATACGTCTGTTCTGCTTTGCTCCCAGCTATCACTTTACAAGCAACCCAGACAGGCTAGTTAAAATCAGAACCCGTCCAAAATAGGGAATAGACGACTAACCTCATCGTTCGTTCCTCGCCCACGTTTTTCATGTCTCAGATGTCCGGGAGCTATCAACTGTTTTTTTACCACTCCATAGGATCCTGCTCCAAGTTGTTCCGAATCCATAAAAGGCATCCTGAATTGGTGATCATATGGAGAACCTTCTCCTTCCTCTATGATTATGGGTATGAACATGTATTGCATGTTTCGGAATATCGATCGATTTGACTGAGAAAGAAATGCTGGATCGTATGGAAGGTTCCTATCTTCCCGGCCTGTATAGTATAGAAAAAGTTCTGCAAATTTTGTCCAGTTATCCCAGTTCATGATAACCAGAATGGAAAGAACCTTGACAAAATCCTTCTTAGCTCGCAGCTGGTGGTGTTGGGCCTGTTGACCCTCTCCCCATTCCAACCCCGCTGAAAGGTCTTCGATTCGACGGGTTGTCCATACTTCGTGAAGATCTTTCTCACATACAAATTGTTGATCGAAAGGCTTGTCATGGTTCTTCGTACGTTCTCCCAGCTCGTTCCTGATAATTTCTACGAGCTTGGACCTCGCAGCGTTGATGTCGGCCTCCCGCCTGAGTCTCTCATTTTCTCGTCGTTCCTCTCGTCGTCTGCTACCAAACGCATTCCACATCTCCGAAACCGCTCGCGTTTTTGTTTCGTAGACTTCGATCGTGTAGACGAGGCATGGAAAGGTGGCAGGTTACGTTTCGAGTGGGCATAATTTGGTCAGCCTCGTTCGGAAAGAGGCAATATACCCCAGCAAGCAAGATCGAATCTCTGCACGCAAATTGCGGGAACAAGTAAGGGCGTCTAGCAGGATGATGGCTGTGTTGTAAGATCTGTTCTGGGCTAGCGATAGAGTGAAGTAGGAGGAGCAGAGCTACACCCGTGAACTCGAGGGCCTGAAGAAGTCGCTCTCTCACCCATGGGCGCGAGATATTCGTCAGTGCCTGCTTCCTCTAGTCCTACATGCGTAGCTCCGTATTGGATGGCGGCTTTGTGTTGGGATTGGTGGGATCATGGCTGTTATCTACCCAAGTAGGTGGCTTTCCAGCCTTACTTTCGGGTTGGTAGCTGGGCTGGGCTGCGGACGAAATGAGCCAAGTCGGATATTATCCTAGGATACATACTGGGGCTTGGAGTAGAGACTATCGATAGCCGTGATCACGGAACACACTGAATGGTGGAACAAGATGCACGCAAGGTAGGTCTGGTGTATTCTATCGTGTTGTATCTAGAGAGGTCTCTAGAACGGAGTGGTGGGGTTATTTATATAGGTGCCCCAGCACGTGCTTCAGCGCGTTCTCGTACTCCAAGTCGTATACTGTCCGAGGTCCGAGCCTCAGTCACAACAGACTCCTCAACAGAGACAAAACCTGCTCTATTATCAAGAGGACGTTTGTATTGTAATTAATTGTAAGTTACAAACCTTTCCTTAAGCCTTTATTAAATACAACTCAGCCAGGGAATGTATGGTCAGGAAATCGAGAAAAGGGGTTGGAGCGAGCACCACCTACACCTGACTGAAATCGTCTTGACTCTAGGTTTCACATTCGACCCTTTTCTTTTCCAGAAAGGTGGTGTTCCTCCTCATACAATGCTTCGCCATGAGATTAACCGCCGTGTTCCAGAATATTCCCGTCGCAAATTTTTCATACACTGCCCAGTATTCTTCCATTTTGGACATGGGAGTAGCGTAATCAATTGAATATCTTCGTAGTAGTGTTTTGAGCCCAGTGGCAAACTCTATGTTGTTTGTCATGGTTTTCAAGATTTTCAATCATGGCGCTCGAGCCGTAGTATGTTTTCACAGTATCTTATCGCTCCAAGATAGAATGAGATAGTATCGTAATCAGATTCGTCCTATATCCTCCTTGTTCGACGATCTGATCTGATTAGATTTAAGCTTATTCAATCGGTGCCAAGATCCATCGGAGTTTAGCGATTATATCCTACATCGCAATGTTGGGGGCACGTAGCTGCCTCACCTCAGATGATCCAGGCATCCAGGCATCTATAGCTAGTTAGTTAGAGAAGGACAGCTTCACTCTCCTTCTCACTCGTCAGACGAATACAATGCACTGAAACCAACTAAGTTGCTTCCTAATGCGTTCTTCTCGCTTTCTCTTTGCCCTCTTCCGCTTTCTATCTCTCTCCTCTGCTCCGAGATAGTACACGTAATCTCAGCCAATCCTCCTTCCTCTACGCCGCATGAAATCGTAACTTCTTGGTCATCGCGGAGAAAGTTACCACTGATTATCAAAGATAGAAGTGCTGTACAATTCCTACTGCCTGAAATTAATATATATACTTTTGAAAGTTTCGACAGTGACTGTGTATTCTTGCTTCACACAAAACAGCACTCCATTTGGTTCTCTAACACCATCTTCTCACATTTAACAACTTCCCAATTGTCTCAAACTCTAAAAATCATTAAAAATGGCCGGCAAATCTCCCGTTATTCTTATTCCCGGCGCTGGCCCCCATATAGGCCAAGCAGTCGACAAAACATTTGCCCCGAAAGGCTACAAAGTTGCAGTCGCAGCCCAATCGCTAAAGGAACCCGACAACACAGCCGATCAATTGAACATCAAAAGCGACTTTTTCAATCTAGATGATATTTTAATGTCTTCACAAAAGTGAAGCAGGTGCTAGGAATACCAAGTGTGGTCGTTTACAATGGCAAGTCTTCGCACCACAATACATCACTATTTGAATGCTAATTATTGGCAGCTGGCGCGTGGACTCCTTCTCCTCCCAATGATGCCTTCGCGGTTCCATTAGAAGCATTTGATCGAGATGTGGTTATCAACACCACTAGTGTTTTTCTCGCGGCGTAACAAGTCGTTCTCGGCGTTGCGCAACTTCCAGCACAAGCGACAAAATCGTTCTTCTTCACTGGAAATATCTTGAACGTTGTACTGGTCCCTGGATTCTTGGACGCAGGTGTTGGCAAAGCAGAATCTGCGCAGATGATGATGGCTGGTGCCGCTGCCTACAAAGATCAAGGATATAAGTATGTATTTGGACATCCTAAACTATTTTGGTGTCGCGTGACTGACGGCGGATAGATTCTACTAGGTTGATGAACGCAAGGCTGACGGAACAGCTATCTTGGTTGATGGAAAGGTGCATGCAAATCTCTTCTTGGGGCTTGCAGAAGCAAAAGCGCAAGACCCCTGGTTGCAAACCTTCGTTAAGGGCGCGGGTTATAAGAGTTTCGACAATGGGTACCGCGCTTGAGTTTTCGTTTGATGTTTGTTTACATTGCTTGGCGTACGGAAGTCATTAACATTTATGAGTCTTCAGTCTCAATTTATAGATTAATCTTATGGCTTCCAGTAAATTTCCATGTTTTGGCCACCTATCAGCATTATGATAAAACAAAGTCCCTAGAAACTTCACGGAATCCCAGATAGAACTTACGCCGAATCCCCAGTTCCATTCCTTCTGGGCTCCGCTGCTACCCCCCTTCTTCAGCTTCGCTGTCCCTACTGGACCTAACTAGGAGATCATTATCTCAAATTTACGCTACATAATCTTCTGGAATGAAAATTAAGACTCCAATACACAAAGTGTGTCACATCTCTACTCTGTGGAAAGTTACACTAGAAATGCCAAGAAACACACAACTGCCAGTTTTCTGGGATGACCAGCATTACCTAGAAATAACACTTAAACGCCATCTCCTAGAAGTACACTAACAAGGATAATTTTAGCTTATTTCCTACATCCCATTACACCTGTCTATCATTAGTCGCTCCCATCAAGCTTATTGAGTTAAGACTATCCGGATGAGGCCTAGCTCCACCCTCGAGACCGTATTTCGCTTAACGAATTCGTACCCGCGAACCCTCTTCGCACTCGGAAAGCTTGTTTGTATGCGAGTCTCCCTAAAACTGAGGAACAATCCAATCATCATCCATGATCAACATTCATCCATGATCGTTCATCGTTCAACATGCAGTCGAAAGCTGAAGAAGCTTTTTCGTTTTAATAGCGAATCGGCCAGCAAGTTGCCGAGTGGGGCGGGCTGTCAATGCTGCATATACCTTGAGATGGTACCCGTCGTTCTGTCAAGCTGACAGTTCATTTCACTATCACACATATTTCATTCATTCTTTCCTTTTCTACCTCTTCATCTGACGTGTCCTAATTTTCTCGTTGTATAGCCAATCCGAACATATCCATTATACAAAGTTGATTGTCGCGTCAAAGGTCCACTATGGAGAAGCACAACCCACCGCCAACACCTAACCATGCTGGTGCATATTTTGCCTCACAGCAGAGTAATCCGTCGAGTGTTTTTGATAGTGGAACAGCTGATGATAATGCCTCGATTATGCCTCAGTACGAGGGGATTGAGGTTGTTCCTGCACATACAGACTCGGCAAATGATGACGAAGTCCCTCCGGCCTATCATCAGCTTACGATGGAGAATGGTGAGGTATCGGCAGAAGTCATGAGTAGGTGCTGTTAAACTTCCGAAGATTCGAGTTTCTGGTACTGATCAATAAATCTAGGGAATGGCAGGGTCAGTATGTTCATCAACTCGGACATGAGAATTCCAGAGTTGGAAACATCGCACGAACCTCTCAGCCAAGCATCCAGTCATTTGGACTACCCACTTCTCAATATTGTAATTCAGGTCGTTGGGAGTCGAGGTAAATTTCTAGAAATTTCAAGGGAAATCACGTGTCCTAATCAATCACAGGTGATGTTCAACCTTTCATCGCTCTGGGAGCTGAACTACGGCGTGCTGGTCACAGAATCCGTCTGGCGACCCACGATGTCTTTGAGAGTTTTGTCAGAGAAGCAGGTCTGGACTTCTTTGCAATTGGAGGCGACCCGGAAGAATTGATGGCTGTGAGCATTCCTTCCGCTTTTAAATACCACCGAAACTAACACAAAACACAAGTACATGGTCAACAATCCCGGAATCATCCCCAATCTCGCATCATTTCGTGGAGGTGAAATCACACGCAAACGTAAAATGATTTTGGAAATGCTAGAAGGATGTTGGAGATCATGCATTGAGCCTGATCCAAAGACCAACGAGCCTTTCGTCGCTGAGGCTATCATCGCCAATCCACCTAGTTTCGCACATCTCCACTGTGCACAGGCCTTGGGAATACCGGTACATTTGATGTTTACCATGCCTTGGACTCCGACAAGAGATTTCCCTCATCCTTTGGCAAATATCATGAAGTCTTCGCTTGCGGATCAGAAGACAAGCAATTTCTTGTCGTACGGACTTGTGGAGTTGATGACCTGGCAGGGGTGAGTAAACCTATGTTATAATCCATGAGATAATCTTGACCCTCAATAGATTAGTAGAAACCATCAACTTGTGGAGAAAAACATCACTAAATTTGGAGCCTATCCGAGCGATGATGGGAGCCGGTCTAGCGGATTATCTGCATGTACCGTTCACATATTGCTGGTCGCCATCGCTGGTTCCAAAACCAAAAGACTGGCCTGCTAACATTGGTATACAAGATACGACTTTTCAAGTTGCGACAAAAAGGCTAACACCATCTAGATGTGTGTGGTTTCTTCTTCCGTGATCCACCCGAGTTTACACCAACTTCCGAACTCGAGGAGTTCTTGAGAGCGGGATCCCCTCCTATCTACATCGGATTTGGGAGCATAGTTATGAAGAATCCGCAACAAATGACTGAGATTATCTTGTGTTCAATTCGCGAAGCTGGTGTTCGAGCTGTCGTTTCGAAAGGATGGAGTAAATTAGGCGCGGGGTATACAGATGAGAATGTCATCTTCATCGATGACTGTCCTCACGGTAAACTCTAACCGTCCCTTATTCTCAGGAGCGTATAAGCTGATTGTACCAGAATGGCTCTTCCAGCATGTTTCGGCAGTAATTCACCACGGTGGCGCTGGAACGACAGCGTGTGGCCTTAGGTACGGTCGTCCAACTGCGATCATCCCATTCTTTGGAGAGTAGGTTTCGTAACTTGAAATCCTTTGTCATGGTCTTCAGAACACTAAACTACACTACAGTCAGCCTTTTTGGGGAGAGAGAATTCATTCCGCTGGCGCAGGTCCCGCACCAATTGACCATAAATCTCTCGATGTCGCCAATCTTGTAGCTGCAATCCAAGTCTGTCTCGATCCCCACACCACGTTCGCAGCACAAGCAATCGCCAAAAACATGTTCAATGAGGACGGAGTCAGAGAAGCCGTTAAATCATTCCATCGAAATCTTCCCATCAAGAAAATGCGTTGCGACTTGCTGCCACAAAAGGCTGCGGCCTGGACGTATGAAATGGGAGATAGGTACAATTTGAAGCTCTCGGACGAAGCCGCATTTATTTTAATGGAGAAAAAGGAGCTGAAAATGAAGAATATCAAGGCGTCAGTTTACCAGCTCTCCTTCTCTTAACTTGGGGGATTGAACTGATTGAGAATAGATACCGTTGCAATCCCATCGAAATTGACCACAAACGCTGGGATCCTCTCAGCGCTGGCGGATCGACTTTGATAGATACCATGATTGATCTCACCAACAACGGCAAAAATGTCTTTGTCAATCCCTACAGAGAAATAAAGAAAGCGCAAACACTACGCAGAGAGGCATCAACCCTTGAAATCAATCAAGCGAGTGGCTTGCGAGGAGGAGGAGAAGGAATTGTGCAGCGTGTTCATAACCGAAGTGGAGCAGCTGCAGCAGCTGGAGTTGCAACCAAGGAGTTAGGGAAGATGTCGGGTGGACTTGCGAAAGGTATGTTGTTGGATTTGCCGGTCGCAATGGCTGATGGGTTTCATCATATGCCTGTTTTGTACGGAGACAAAAAGATGGAGAGGGGCGAGGTGAAAGATTGGAAGAGTGGAATGATCGTTGGTGGGAAGGTGAGCGACAATACTAAAAAGCACTCAATCCAAGCTGATTGGGATAATTCAGGCACTGGCCGTCGGGTTCGCAACGGGATTTACCGGTATTGTTATCGATCCGGCCAAGGGTGCTGCGAAAGATGGAGCTGTTGGTTTTGCAAAGGGTTTTGTTACAGGAACGTTAGGAGTTCTCTTTAAACCGGGTGCTGGTAGGTTTTCTTGTTTATGACAGAGAGAAGGAGTACTAATGATGAATTCAGCAATGTTGGGCTTCGTTGGATACCCGCTTTTGGGTGCATACAAGAGTATCAGTTCGCTACACGCGACACCAACAGAGAGCAAGATACTACTCGCAAAGCAGATCCAAGGCTCATATACCGCAAGAAACCATCCCCCGGATGACGCAAAGGTCCAAGTAGTCCTCAGGGAGTTCCATCTCGCCAAGAGATAAGAATGATATCCCTAAAATTGCGACAAGAAAGTGATGGTCGATGGTTTGACGGGTGGATGTAATTACATGCACACCAGTGAGTGGTATGCAAAACGAAAATTCTCTCACACGCGCAGAATTATGTGCCGCGATGTGCCTCCGAAGGTAGTCCATGAAATCGCTGCATTTACGTCCAACGGGTTATTTAGGGAAGGCAGAGCAGGTAGGCTCAAACCATGGTTGAAGTGACCGCCGCAAATACCAAAGGCAGGCAAATAGAACCAACGATAAGAACAGACGGGAGGGTCGAAGGAAGCAGGTCTCGGGCGTGACCACGTCGCCATTCTTCAGGTAGTTTAGTTTGGCAGATCCTGCCTCCATTCTCGGGTCATAATACAGACAGAGGTCTATATCCAAAACACAAAAACATTCGCTTAAATTGTCGGAAAAGTGGTCCTGTGAGTGTCAAAAAAGTCAATGATGGGGTGGAAATGCACTAGATTCTACCCCGCCATGCCCCGCACTACTGTCTTGTGATATACAAGATGGCTTCGTAGATGACCTTCCGACTCAAACCCTTGAAAGAAACTCCAAGCGAAAGGGGTTCTTTGTCATTTTACTGTTCCAATGCGATGTTGATTGAGTATTTTATCTCTCATTCAAGCACCAAATTCCTGACGGGATCACCAACCCCGTAATGTAACCCAATGGATAAATCTACAAACCGTCGATCTCCCGAGACGAGTCAAGTCAAGATCAGCCATCTCTTACCCCTACCCCCTCCCCCTCCCCTCCAACGCTCAACACTCACGTGTAAGCCACCCACCGCGCTCTGAAACTACGCACCGATAAGCTATCTCTGTCGACACCAATAAGAAGCGCGGTAAATGACCTCAGTTGGTCCAAACCGTTCGAATGTGGCTCCATAAAGGACTCCTCCTACCCCCTCCAGATGCCTCTCTATCAAGTGGTGTGTGTGTGGGTGATTTCGAAACCATCATTTCATCATCTAGACACTGTTATCATCTCTTTTCTTTTCGCAAATGTGTTATTGTTTATCGATAAATTAGACGCTGGATTTCGATCTCGCGCCTCTCCGTCGCTTAATTTATCTGGTAGGAGTGCTGTGCACCACGTGGGGAAGATGGTTAGATATGCGTTGCCGCCCAGGGAGCTGGAATTCAGATTGAATGCTACGATTGTTACCGATCGGATGAATGCCGTGCCTGGCTTTAGGACTAGTGCTGGTGAGTATTTGATAAATTTATGGTCCTCGTATCGTCTTTCATGCTGCTCGAACTTTTCTGTTCTCTGTTGTTCTCCGTTGTTTTCGTTTTGTTTTGTTTTTGTTGACGTCGTCTGGAAGTTTATAGAGGCACAGCACTCAGCAACACAGTCTTCCACAACCATTAACAGCTTCTCGTTCTTGCGGTTCGCAACCAAATGCAAGATGTTTTCTTATGTCTTCTTATTTCTGTCATTTGATTCCGATGACTAAATACAAAAGGAAGCTAATTCCATTTCCAATTCATAGCATTCTTCAGCTTCCTGCGAGCGAACCTCGTCCTTCCCCCTTCCACCCAAAACTCGACAACATCAACACCCCTCCTCGATCCCTCCTCTTCCCAAACCCTTCCACCCCTCGGTCCCTCCTCCCTTGCCACAATGACCACGATCGATTCCTGTTCCTCCTCGTCCTCCGAAGAAAGCCTCCATCCTCCCTCGCACGAATTCTCCTATCTCCGTTTAAACCACAACCTCCAAAACACACACGCTCATCTGCCCGAACTCACCACCACAACTCTAACCTACCGCGACGATAAAGTCTCCGCTCTAAAACTTATCGCTGATTCCATCGCGCAGCAGAGACAATCAGCAGCGAGGGCGGTGATATTTCATCCGTTGGTGTTGGCGACTTATACGTTATTGGTGAGTTTGGTTTTGCAGGTGTTATGGAAGACGATGGGGGATGTTGGTTTGGTTCTTACAACGTTGGCGAGTATGACGATGGCATGTTTAGTTGGTGTGAGGACATTCACAAGTGGTTATCTTACGCTAGCGGAGGAGATAAAATGGGGATATCTACGAGAGGGTAACGGTGAGGAGGATTTACTTATAGGGTGTATTTTTGGTGATGAGATTATTGGGGCTGCGGTCCTGAGGCTGGAGAAGAATGGAAGTAAGAAGCGGAAGATGGGAGGGAAAGGTTTGGTGAGGGCATGGACGACGAAGTTGAAGTATAGAGGGAAGGGTGTGGGGAGGGGTGTGTTGGAGGAGGTGGTGAGGGTTGCGAGGGACAAGGTGGGGAATTCGGTCGAAATTGGATTCGCAGTCGAACATGCTAATAGTGTGATGGTGTTGCCGGAGATTTTCAATAAAGGTTTTAGAAGGGAAGAAGGAAGAGCTGCGAGGATGTTGGATGGAGTTGTTGGTGAGATAGGGAGTCCGGGAAAGAGGAAGAGGTGAATCCACAAACAGCTTCATTCTAATTGTTGGGGATATGAACGCGCTATACGTTCGACGAGATATGATGATTTTAATGATATAGAAGGGTCAGACGGAACCTGTTTTGTTCGGGAGACGGGTTTAAGAGCTAATTCTAGGATAACATGATGGTTGAAGCGGGCTTCGTACTGATGTACGCTTTTGATTAATATACTTTTGATACCCATATACCTTGAGCCTCATATAGTCTTATCTTGATTGAAGCTATGCAATCACTAATTGATAATCACAGCATCTTAGTAAGCATTGAAAAGGGTGAAAAAGTTGACATAATGCGACCTATTGTTCGGCTCGGTTTGAAGCTCGCTCGACAACGCATATTTCATCTTTGGAAGCTTAGTATCATTCCAACAAAGTTTGAACCAAACTTATATTATTTTCTAAATATGAAGGTAGAGAATTTTCCAAAATCGAGAAATCAGATAGTCTTTGAAAAACATACAACCGACTCTTCTGCTTGCTCAACTGTTTTGCCCTGACGTTTTGTCACGTGCTAGCTATCCGAGAAGAGCAGAATCGTTTAGCGTCTGCCCTCTGCCACCGCTCTAGACCAATTTTCCTCACGAAAAAAAGTTCCAATCGTCCACCCACCTTTTTTCTCTTCACAACATTCTCTCCAATACAACTTTTGCTATCAAGCCCTCAATGGTTTTTGCTACCAAATTAACTGACTTCTAGGGTGCCTCAGCATGGTCCTATCAAGGAGAACTAACCTTCGTAGGTACGACGCGATGCCAATTCATGACCCAGCCGTCCGATGACCACGCGCTCGGTCAGCCGTCGGCTGTTGCAGCTTAAGCCGAGCATTTCCAGTGTCAAATCCCCACGTTTGAACATTCGAGCTTCAGGTTCCTTCCCCAGCTTTCTCCAACAATTCTCCCCTGCAATTACAATGAGGCCGAGTACCAGAATATCAACATGCCTACGAGCATCATTGCAACATGGGCAACGAAGAACCTTTTCAGCGTCATTCGGCAGGCAGAAGCAATGGGGTTTCATCGGTCTAGGTCAAATGGGTATGTTGTTTGCTCCAATCGTCCACCAAACTCAAAGCTAAAAATGCAAAAGGTTACAACATGGCGAGAAATCTGCAGGCCAAGTTACCTTCCTCAGATACGCTGCGAATTTACGATATCAACACTGAATCCGTCAACCGATTCGCACAAGAGACCAAGGCTCTGGGGAATGGAGCCGCTGTCACAGTTGCTGAGGGTGTTCGAGATGCCGCAGAGGACTCGGTACGTTCTACAGCTTTCCTTTCTATCTTTTCTCCTTTTATGTGATGAGTTTGTTCCAACGAATGATCTAAGTTGGGGTCCTCCGTCTTGGTTGACCTTCTCATGATTTAATTACATTACAACAAAGCCAATCCTCTGATACTCTTCTTCTTCTGCCATGTTTCCCATTGAACTGTTTCTGGTCAATTGAAGCTAACCAGAGTATTAATAAAGGAAATTACGATTACCGTCCTCCCCGAACCGTCCCATGTGAAAGGTGTCTTTGCAGAAATCCTTGCCTTCAATCTCGGAGCGACTAAAGTCCCCAACTCTTCCCGACTCTTCATAGATTGTTCAACTATTGACCCCGCTACCTCACGCGAGGTCGCAAAGGCGGTTCACGCTACCTCACAAGGCCAATTTGTTGACGCGCCTATGTCTGGCGGTGTCGTCGGTGCTACAGCAGGAACATTGACGTTCATGCTTGGTGCACCTGCCGATCTTGTCCCTATTGTTGAACCAATTCTCTTGAACATGGGCAAGAAAGTTCTCCATTGCGGCGAACAGGGAGCTGGTCTCTCAGGTAAACTCGCCAACAACTACCTCCTCGCAATCAACAACATCGCAACAGCCGAGGCAATGAACCTTGGTATTAAATGGGGACTTGATCCTATCGTCCTCGCAAACTTGATCAACGTTTCGACCGGCAAGTGCTGGCCTTCTGAGGTAAACAATCCTGTTGATGGGGTTGTGAAGGGCTCTCCAGCTAGTAGAGACTACAAGGGAGGCTTTGGAGTATCACTTATGAAGAAAGATCTCGGTCTTGCTATTAAGGCTGCTAATGAAGCTGGGGCGAAATTGGAGTTAGGAGAGAGAGCAAAAGAGGTTTATACTGCTGTTGAGGCCGATGAGGATTGTAAGGGGCGGGATTTCTCGGTTGTATATAGGTTTTTGGGGAAGGATTCAACTAAATCATAGTAATGTCAAGAAGGCATTGTGACTGTTCGTATTAGGGATGCATAGATGCATAGATGCACATCAGGTGCTCGCATAAAATGGAAGCATTTACTAGTAATCATGTATTTGTCTTTTGTGAGTTAAATCAATTATACTGGGCCATATCATCTTCACAGGCTGGCATAAACCGATGCTCTGCTTTTTTGGAAGCTCTTCTCGTCCACGCAGAGAGGAATAAACTTTCATGGAACACCCAGAGTACTTGGAGAAGCTGAGAACTTGACGAAGATACACAAGCTTTCTCAAGATGTGGCAGTATGGACGGATTGAAGAGGTGAATCAATGTTGAAATCCGTAAGCTTGATGGGTAGGATGAGAGAAGAAGCTTCGAGGCTGGAAGGGAAGTGATCAGAGGTTAGATAAAACCAGCTAGATTTTTATTGGATGTAACTTTCGGAAATTGTCTTAATATTAAAGAAATTGAGAAGTCGACAACGAGTTGTGATTGACAACGAGTTGTGATTGACGACAAAGCATTTGCTTAATTCTCACGACAACGAGACTTCCGTAGCAAAAGAGCGAGGCCTGATAGGAAGGTTTCTCGTTCAACACCAACAAAATAACAGTCGACGGTTATCGACTCAGGTGCCTGCATTCAATAATACCACTCTAGAGGAGTCTCTCCTTGCCAAGGTGGTGGATTCCTCGCCGTCGAGAGCTTCAACCCGGATTTCAAAACAAAGCCAGACTTCTTAAGTGATAAAAGCAAGGATCTTAAATACAATTTTTGATAGACGATCTTTGATCTTCAAAAGAAGACTTTGAGAAGTGATGTCAACAAAGTAAAGTCTTTGTATGCCAAACAAAGTGAAAAGATTAGACAGGCGAGGGAATACCGAAAGCCAACATCAGAGAATTTGGCATGAGGAAACCAAAACGAGAGATTACATATGAGAGATATGACATGAGAAGATCGAAATGAGGCAATAGCCATACAAATCTTTCCCAACAACAGTGGAAGTCAATTCACGAGGTAGTGATAGCTCCTGAAGATATGCAGGTTCAAACTTCGCCTCAGCCTCCGGATTTCCCTTGCGTCCCATTCCGTCCCCACAACACCACCTTCAGCACACACCTATTATTCCAAAAGGAAAGAAACTCCTCGCTGTAAAAAAAATTATCTCCAACAAATAGTACAATACTTAAGTTCTCAATAAACTGGTACCAAATATATTCGAGAGTTGAAACAAAAAACTTGCAGGAAAAAGAAGAAGACCAAGCTGCCCTCGGACGGAATCGAACCGGCAACCTCGTCATTACTAGTGACGCGCTCTACCATTGAGCTACGAGGGCTAATCAATCAATTGTACTGATTGAAGGATGCAGCAGGTAATTTATGGATATCAAGATGAGACTTATTCTTTACGTTCATGAAAAGAATAATCTTACGGTAGTTACCCACCCAGGTAATTGACTATAAAGGGGAAAACTTATTCCCACTTGTAGATGTGCATGCCCTTGACGAGACTAGAACTCCCTCTCAAGACTCTAAAGAGCAAAAAAAAAATTGTGTAGAAAAAAGAACGGATCTCTGCAGATGAGATCTAAATGGTGTTGTGATGTCTATGGTGTATGGAAAAAAAAGCCCGCGGGCGGAATCGAACCGCCAACCTCGTCATTACGAGTGACGCGCTCTACCATTGAGCTACGAGGGCAGATGCATCTTCCAATCAGCTTTCACCATGTCTGTCTATTTGCGAACACCAGAAGATAGTCAGAAGATTTGTGTTGTGCATAAAGGAAGGAAGGATGACGAGGTACGTACCTTTGAAGAATGCTCACGGGACATGGCACTTAGTGATTCGCCACACAGGTCTTAAGAGTATTTATTACCAAAAAAAAAGAACTCCACCTTGATTATCAGACTACAGATATGTATCTGGGCTGATTAAACTGCAAAAAAAGTGTTGCGTTCGCCGGGAATCGAACCCGGGGCCCATCGAGTGTTGACTCCTCACTATTTATCTTTCTTGAGATCGAATAACTGGAATGGCAACGATGGATTTTACCACTAAACCACAAACGCTGATGTTTGATCAGTTGAATGGAGGCAGGGTTGCTTCTTACAGATTATCTTAGGGCTTTATGTTTGTTATGTTGGTGGGCGACGAAATGGCTCCTGTTTAGTGGGTCTTCCCTCTCTGGTCTCGACGGGAATGTCAAAAAGATTGACAATGTATTGGACACTACAGATATTTTGGGGGATTTTGAAGTTAGGAAAGTTTGCAAATGATGAAGAGCAGTAAGAACACCTCTTCTATTGAGCAAGTGATGCGCAATCCTACAAACACGAGCTGAAGCGTGAAGACAGTGGTAAGAGCCAAAAGTAGGTAGCTGAACACCATCGTTCTTTACAAAATTCTCCTGAGAAATTTATGTATTAATGTAACCCTATCTTACTTCCAAGATTCCTTCTTTCATTCGTTCTTACCAACGAGCTTATTCCGCCGGAATATCGGGCTTCGACCGACTGTCTCTCTCTCTCTCTCTCTCTCTCTCTCTCTCTCTCTCTCCCTCTCTCTCCCTCTCTCTCCCTCTCTCTTTCGTCTCTCCCTCGTCGCGTGGTGCGGATAAATAAGGTATTAGCCTGTAACCACTCGATAAAGAAAGCTTAAAGATAGTTCAGTATTAGATAGACATTTTTCACCTCTGCTTAGCGATTTAGCTAGAATTTTTTCGATATGATCGATGGTACGTTTTTTCAGAACCAGATATCTTCCTTGCAAACACTACACTTGTATCAACGTCGACGTTGATCTCGTCTAATGCGGCAAGGACGGTAACGGCCAGCTCCTCGGCCTCATTCGCTTTTGCCCAATGTAGATAGTATCCAGGATGTGCGAGGTAAATGACCCGGCGCTGGCAGAAGTTAGATCAGGACTCGATGAGGGTTAGTTGAATGAAAATCGGCGTATCTGACAACCATTTCCCCATTTCAGGGAGCCAATGCAGTAGATGTACGACTGCGATACTGTGAGCAGATATCCTGAACATAGTGGATAGGGAGTACGGACTTGAATCATCAAAGATCTCCGGATGAAATTCGGATTCTGTGTAGGTTTCTGAGTTCCTAATGATCTTGACTGGGATTTTGCAAAAGTTGTTCACAGATGGACGCGTAAACATGGTGGGCTTGTTGCTGTTGTTGTTTTGGAATTGATTTTGATGTTCGATTAAAGTACGGATAGCAAACACTACAAATTTCTGTTCTAAGATTAATTCATGCTAACTTAGTAAAATTAGTAACGGCGCTGACGATAGTCAACAAGTACACTGCGCACTGGCTATTTTGATCGTATTTAGTATCCTCTCGCCGTCAAGAGACCAACGAGCATAAGAATTACGTCGTGTAGCAACACTACACGAAATTGGTTTGGATCCCAGGTTTTGTTTGGAAGATAAAGGATGAAGAGTTGATTTTGAGGCGACGAAATGCAGGGAAATCTGAACGATTGTGGACGCCGAAAAAGACGCTAGTTTAGCGCGTTGTCACAAAAGCATTTGATCAACTTTAAAGACATATGAGATACCTGGAGTTCCGTCGCATTTCATATTAACAAGTTTGGCCGAGGAGGCAGAAGTTCTTTTCCGATGAAAACTCATATAATATCTTGTGTTTCATATGATCTTGACGTTATTCGAAGAATTTCGGAAGTTGTCTCTACTATTTCTGCATATCTAATTGAAGGTACTGGCCTATTGAATATTACTTAATAAACTCATCAAATAATGCTCTTCTGAGTTGTCCCTATTATCCTGTTCTCAGAAAATCATCCCTTTACCAGTTTTGATTAACGTTCTTCACCTCTGCCTGGCGTGAGTATCAGAGGTTTGGGTAGGTACTTTGAGACCAGATCAAAGTCAATCTAGTGGCGTAATCAATTATCTAAAAAGAGAAATGTTGAAGAAATCGTCAAAATACTTGATGGCCGCTCATCTAGGTTGCCGTTCAAGCGAATATCTCCTCCACAAAAAGAACTCCGTGATGAAGCTAAAAACGCCAACATTGGCGTACTATTCATCCTTAGCCTGAATCCCATAATCGCTCTCGCCTGCATCTTTATCTGTCTGTAAACTTAAATCGATATTTTTATTGAATTTGCCCTCTTCGTCTTCAGCGTTACTCGCGCCAGCTTCGTTATCTGCCTGAAAACTCAGAGCAATGGGCTTTCTTCAGTTCCTCCTCATCGTCATCATCATTGATACTATCTTCTGTGAATTTCTGGTATGTTGCGTCAAAAGTATAATCCATAAGTCCCTGGAACAAATTCCCAAGGTGATCTTGGAATGAAGGCTGGATTGTGCCGCCCAAACCTTAAACTTCGTCACAATGCTTTCTTCTACTCTTCGCTGTTGTTTGAGTTTCTTTCAAAGTGTCTGTTTTTATTCTGAGCCCCCTGGGCCTTTATATTGCCATCCTCATCCTCGTCATCACATAAGCCCGAGACTTCTGTGTAGCTGTTTCCCCCTGTAGTTCCTGGCAGCATGGTCCACATGATTCGCCGAATGCCTCTTCCATCAAGTGTAACTATGCTTTCCTTAAACGCTCGTTCAAACAAAGTAGGTCTGTGGATATCTGGATCCTGAAAAACGATAAACGTGATGGCGCCTTGACGGAATTTCTCGTAGTCTAGATCATCGTCATCTGGTGGATTTGACGTCCGTTCAAGAGTTTTGAGTAACTGACATACGTCTCGATCACCTCGAATCTTTCCCAATAGAGGGTTAACATAATGGATTTGACGAAAATGAGGAAGTTCCTCGGTATCCATAAATTCCTCACGAAATGGCTCAAACTCATTTTATCTCTGCTTTCACTTGCTGTTGTAGAGGTTGCGGGTGTGCTTACACCCAAAGTGGTGGAACTGTGACCATGCAGAAGGAACAACGACCGAACTGCCAAAAGAAGATCTACAGGCTGCTGCAGTCGCTTTTAACCAGGATTTAGACTTCTGGTTGCTTCTCGTTCTTAGCCAGTCA
>JBAMDN010000774.1:0-23545 GCA_037074945.1 Tetracladium marchalianum | reverse complement strand
ATGTCTCCATAAGTGGTATGCTGGGTGAGCCTGGCTGATAGACTGTCTGAAGAGATAGATTGTCCTCTTTGATAGGACCAGATCCAGTTGGATGAAGAACTCGTAAAATCCATGGATCCTCCTCTCCAAGTATTGCAGTTTGAGCCTGCACATAGTCAGAGAAAATTCGACAGAGCTCAAATCGCGAGACTTACATTTGAAATTGGCAGTCATGACACTATTTTCAATGCCAGATCCTTCCAGAAGAGTAATTTGGGCTGTTGAACCACTGTTGAGTGGTTGCGTCTCCCCAAGACCGACTCTTGGTGATACAGTCACGTTGTTTCCAGCCGCATTTGCATAAATCATGAAGATATTTGAGCCAGCCATTTGGCTACCCTGGCCAACGCCAATCCATGATAGGCTGGTTGGTCCAGAAACATGAATGAAGATATCGCCAGTGCCGCTGGATGCTGTTGCAGAGGGGATGTTTACCGCGTAGCACACACCTCCAGAGACGCAGTTCGTGACATTCTGTGCTAAAATAGTGGAGGCTAGAAGTTCTTGTCAGAATTGAGAGTGTGTATGTAGGGAGGTATTGTTCAGGGGTTTTACCAAGGGAAAGTGCCGTAAACAGGCTGGAAAAGCGCATGTTGTGTCAGCTTGTTGTTGATGTTTGTTGTGAAGAAGAGAAACAAAATGGGAATGATGAGCTGAAACGCAACTGATAAGGAAGTGATCTTTAATGTGAATCGCTTGCACGCTGACTGCGTCCTAACGAAATGAGATGGCATGTTTAAGGTTGCGCTAAAGTCTAATAATATGTGGATGTCGTCGCATCTGTCGCATTCAATGTGCGCGCAGCCAGGGTGTAGCAACCCCAATGAGGAGGCGCTCCACCCACCAGGTCTGGGACTTTGGGGGAAACTCCTCGCGTCAGAGCTGCGACACAGCCTCTAAAATGGCTTTGAATTGTCATCACCACGATACAGGCATCGGGGATAAGATTTTGTGATCTTATTCTTGTCTTGGACTTGTCTCGCTTGTCTTGGAGCCCACGCGTCCGACAACTGTGTTGTGACTGCGGCCAAGGTACACGACAAGAGAGAGACGGCATCCCACAGTGATGCCAATAATCACCATATCATAATCATGATTGCGCGGAGTGGCTGCCGGCGTTGTAGATGGTTGGCCCTAGGAAGAATGCACCAAGAGAGAGATACTTTTGAAGGACAAGACGACGACAGCCCGGCCAAGTATTTGAGGTGGAGCAAATATCTGTCGGTTCATGAGTTTTCGCAACATGGGAGTCGTCATTGTATTGGGCTGGTGAATGTTAAAGAGATTGACCGGCGAAGAGCAATCAGAACTGCCGTCTTGATGGTGAAGGATGAGGATGAGTTTCTGTGTTGGTGCTTGGCCCTTGGATCGGAGCTGAGCAAAGCCCACACTCTTGCCAAGCGAACTCGACCAGAATGCCGCTAAACCAACCGAACCGACGTCAAGTCCTGTACAACCAAAACGGTGATGGCTTTGCAGGTCTGGCCATCAACACCACATACATTTGACCCAGGAACGGTCTTCGCATTTCTGCCAGTGTCGACCTTGGAATAGATGCTTCATGGCCATCAATGGCATGAGATGTGAGCAAATTAGGGTGAGTAAGATTACATTGTGCTTGACCTCGAGCGGTGCAATTGCACCACAGTGAGATATGCCCTCGAATTCAACCTCATCCCCAGTCTATCTAGCCAGCCAGCCAGCCATGCTCTTCTCTATTTACTGCTGGTGATTCCTCCGTCTTACCACAATCTCAGATTCCTGTCACGATCTCGGGATTTTTGTCCTCCCTTCCCCAAAGCTCCAATGGCAGTGTCAAACATCTCGGATTCCTCGCTTTCTCAACTCTCTCTGTACAGCCCGAATCATGGTCAGCCTCAACCACATTATTGTGATGACTGCCGCCGTTATTGTTTCGCATTTCAAGCGGACAATCTGCGGCTGGAACCTTATCTAGACTCCTCAACGTTAACTGTCAACTTCGGAAGGCTTCTCAGCTCTGCTCGACGTGGATGCCTCTTTCACCAATGGCTGCTTTCCATTCTATGTGGTGATGAACATGCCCATCCGAATCTTCCTCGCCATGGAAAGGTAGAGGCTCGAATTTCACTGAAGCAAGTATACTCTTCAGAGCTCGTTCCCATCTCACCCGGACAACAGAACGAGAAACGGCGTTCCCAATTCAGTCCCGCCACCATTCTAGGACGTGGTGTGCATCGCCCTTACGCTCGATATCCATACCAGTCGGCTTGCGGCCCATACAATGCGAATTTTCAGGTGCAATTGAAATTGGGTGAAGATGTCCTGCTTACTGGCTCAAGCGAATTGTCGATGTGTCGAGCAGAACACTACTCACGTATGTGCCTCCACGGCAAAGTGAGACGAGCTCGGTTTCTAACTGGTAATGAACTCACAGAAACAATGCAAGATGACTCCAGCTGCATCAACAAAGTCACGATGATTGAATGGAACAAAGGCTCGCAGTCAAGTAGGAATTTCGCATTCGATGCGCTTCAAAAATGCCGTGATCTGCATCCTGAATGCCAGCCACTACAACGCGGTGACGTTGGCTATTCGCGTCAGCTTCCAACTCGCTTGGTAGATGTGCGGTCTGCCATAAACAATGGTTATTTTCGCGTGGTCGAGGCTGCAACACTCGCTCCAGAGGCATCTGGGAGCCAAACTCAGGTGAACCTGGACTTTGCAATACTCTCATATTGCTGGGGTGGACCGCAGCGAGTGGCATTGAACAACAATACTATCGGCGAGTTAACTCGCGGAATTCGCACCACACGACTCGGATTGACTATCCAGGATGCAATACAAGTGTGCGATGGCCTGGGGATCCCATACCTCTGGGTTGATGCACTATGTATTTTTCAAGATAACTCCGAGGACAAACAGCGCGAGCTTTCGATGATGGCGACCTATTATCAACAAGGCGTTCTGACAATATGCGCTGCTTCTGCCAGGTCGTCGACTGATGGATTTCTCGCACCAAGGCGAGACAATGCACATTCTATAGGCCCGTTTCAAATCAGGTTTGAGGAAGGTAAAAGGATTCCACTAGCTTGGAGATATGACTCTTATGGTACCTCAAGAGGTTATTCAAGCCTCAGCACAGACGAGAGGAGAGACCTGGATAAATACCCAAGCCACACCGACGTACATCTTTTCAAGCTACACGATGAGAGAGAAGTTCAGCCCATCGCCGTACGAGCTTGGACATTTCAGGAGGCTATCTTGTCAACCAGACTTCTTATCTTCGCAGCAAACCAAGTATACTGGTGCTGTCGAGAGCGCTACGTTGGTTGCGGAGGAGTCCACAATATTGAGCGAACATCCATCGTTCATCCTCAATGTCGCGGCGAGGAGCAAGTATGTGTCTGTGGAATATCTCTCGTGCGATTCATCGAGCCTGCTGATATCGTTCCCGGCATCTTTACACTTGCCAATCGAAACTTCATGTCAACAGATGCGCAATGGGATTTGCTCGTCATGGAATATTCAGCCAGAATACTGACAGAGCCTGTAGACAAGCTGATTGCTTTCGCAGCAGCAGCTTCGTACTTCGATTTACTCTTCCGAATCAGGTGGCCTACCCTGCAATATGCTGCTGGTCTATGGTATGCTGATGAGAGTCCGACCGTATTCATTCGACAGCTTCTGTGGACTTCTGAGTACCCTGAAACAGCGATTAGAAGTTCTTTTTATCGAGCACCAACGTGGTCTTGGGCCGCCATAGACGGACGAGTCAAGCAGTTCGATAGAACGCAGATGCTTTACCATCAAAAGACTTCGCTGAAGATTCTTCGTGTATCTACCGAGCTTGTTTCTTCAACTGTAGAATTCGGAGCAATCAGCAATGCCGTTCTTCGCATAAGTGGCAGAGTCATCTCACTGTCATTATTCGAGGGCAATGGCGACCTTTCGCCCGGCCAATCACCTGTCCCTGGTATGCGGATCATGCCAGACACCGAGCATGACAGATTTCTGATTGCGGCCAATCTAAGCCAAGTTTACGTCTTAGAGGTTCTGCCATGGAGGCCTAGAATGGCTTCGCCTGCTGGGATTGTGCTGTGTTTTTTGAGTGATCCTGAGGAGGTTGTGTCGTTGGATATTCCGACTTACAAGCGGATGGGGACTTTTGTGTTTGAGAAGGGCGAGGATAGTTTGGCTGCGGAGATTTTTGAGGATTTCACAGAGGAGGAGATGTACGTTGTGTGATGTGGTATCATACTTATCTTCTTGAGGTGAGTGTGGTAGGGGTCACTTCGAGGAAATAGGTCTGTGATTAACTACGATCACCAGGATAAGTCCCCTCCCCCCTTTTTCAATCCCAGAATGGCCTTCTTAAGTGAGTCAACAGTTGGATGAAACCAAAAATAGCTGTCTAGGGAAGCTGAAGTTCGTCACACGACACATAATTGTCCTGCTCCAGGATATAACTTCAAGGTTTGTCTCAATTTTGAGAGAAAGATGCACTACAAAATGATAGAAGTATCAAACCAAATGCAGAATTTGAAGTATTCTAACAATTGACCATCACATGGACGTGTACTCCAATTGAGTTGAGTGGGAACGTGTCTTGAAGTTTAACGCAGCCGTAACTAAGTGAAAAAGCAGCCATCACTTTACAATTGATGAGGATACCGAAGAACGATAGAGAAAAAAGGTCTCTGGAAACGAAAATGGAGGTGGTTTACGTGTTGCTAATTCTTAGTGACAAGCACGTCGTCTTTGGAGGAAATGGACTGCCGGGCCCGTGACCCGCCCCAGTGCAACTGAATTTACCAAAGCTTCTAATTTAAGCTCAAATTAAGCGAGAAGATGGAGGGGATGGAGGGGAGGGGACCAATCTAGCGCCAAGGTGACAGGGGACCCGCTTCGTGAAACTCATCCCCCAACAGCCATCAACCCGCCGTCCTGAACATTCTTGTACACCACGAACAAGCAAAAGGCTTCATTTCCGCGTGCAAGTTTCTTGTACATTCCTTTTGTGTTCAGCATGAATTCCTCTGGTACGGTCACCCTTGATAAGGGTTACTTCGAGACCTTGTTGCGAAAGTATGTTAGAGTTCCCCTCCATCTGCAGCTCTAACGCCCGTTTTGAGAGCTTCCTGTGGAGCTTTCCAGGCAACTGATAATGGGAATTTTACTAACTTGAGGACTCAACCATCACAGAGCGCAGTTTGTATGTTTCTTCCTGAATCAATACAGAGATTTAGATCTAATCTGCGAAACATAGCATGCTTCTGGCGACGATTTCACGACCCCTGTGCACTTGACTACCGTCACAATCCCAAAATCCGACCATGACAGCCTTGTGAGTTTTTGGAGATAATGGCAGATTTTGGGCGAATGCTAACGATTGATAGCTCAATACTACTCGTGAATACGGTACATATTTCGAAAATTTGTTAGCTGTTGGGTTATGTTTCGAGATTAGCTGCTAACACACTATGTGCTGTAGCCAACCTTAAGCGCAATCTTTTTAGAGGCGGCATAGCAGAAGAGACTCTCCGTGTAAGGCATCTACATGATTTGATACTGCTGCATCTTACTAACTTTGAAGGCAGATCTTGATCAATGATGATAATACCACATACGAGAACGGTGACTCGACGATTTATTCGGCTGTGGAGGAAACCGAGGATGGTGGTGCAGTGTTGAACCACTTCCACCAGTCTACAGGGCACACTGGGAAGCAAGATTACACATACGGTCGAAGTGTCAACTATTCTGGTTACCCTCCTCGCAATGGTGGTGACTGTCAACCAAGAAGTACCAATGGCTTCCACCATCACTCCAAACAAAATGATGAGTACTCCTACATGCCAGATGGTCCAGAGGTATTCTACGACGAGGACAGTGGAAACAATGATTCGCATGCCAAACCTCAGAAGCCACAATATGACAAGTTCTGCAAGCGAACTCTCCTTATCTCCAACTTGCCGGAAAATGCATCTCATGCCGACGTTGCAGCAGTTATTAAAGGTGGAATGCTTCTTGATATCTACCTTCGAACCCACGACCGAGCTGCCAGTGTGTCTTTCTTGCATGAGTCGGCTGCGCAAGAGTTTCATCGTCACGTTAAGCGTCATGACTTGTATATCAAGGGCAAAAGGGTACGGATTATCATGGATTTGTTTTTCAGTACTTACTAATTGGGATAGGTTGAGATTCGATGGAATGATCGTCAGTTCATCCTTCCTGGCCATGTTGCCAACAAGATTGCTATTGGTGCCACTCGAAACTTGATCATTCTCAACAAGAACGCCAGACATACCGAGGAAGTAATCCGAAATGATTTGGAGCACATTCACAACCTGGTTGTCATTAAGGTCTCGTTCAGCGACAAAAACGCTTACATCTCCACGAACTCGGTTCATAACGCCATGTTTGCACGAACCTGCATGATGAGCAGAGCGTAAGTTTTGGATCTTGATATGATATTCTAGCTAATAAAGTGCAGTGTTTACAAGGGCAGCAAAATTGAATGGGATATTGATGAGTGCGATGCTCCACTCGAGAAGCCAATATTCACCCGCACGGAAAATACTCTTCCTAAGAAGAAGGATACTCGACCTATGAATCGCTTCCATCTTCTCAACCTTGACGGAACCGGTGATGATTCTCAGGGAGAAACTGACGATCTCGATACCAGTGGCGTTTCGATTCCAGTCACCATCCCTTCAGGCATCGTCGTTTGAGCACACGCAATTCCGCTGTGTCGTGCTCCTCCGTCCTGACGTCTCTACCGAAGTAATATTGGCTACATAATTTTTCCGGCGCATTCTTTAGCTTGTACGATTCTCTGTAAAACTTCCTCTTCACTATTTGCTCTTTCATTCCTTCGTTTATTGTTTGGCGTTGGGAGTCTTATCCCAGGAGAATGATGGTGGAAATGGATGGACCTGTTTGAGAATACCCCGTCGGGTAGTTTGCTTGTCACGATCACGAAACGAAATACCCAAAAATTGCTAGCCCCGTCGGTTTGTTTTGCTTAATATCGAAGGCCGTCGAAATACACTTACGAAGAATGTCTTTGTCGGTAGATGAGTGATGGATATTGATAGGTAGTTCATCTCAATTTTGGGGCAATTAATGAATGGTTGGTTGCATTCCTTGTGGGGAGCTGTTGGTGTTGGGGCCTCCACCTTGTGATATCCGAGGTATGCACTGAAGAATGTGACAAAAATCGTTTTCGATTCCTCGAAGTCGAACGATACAGATTTCCGTAAAATAACTTCATTAATAGACGGAACACATAGCATTAATACGTAGCTACCTATCTATTGCCAGGAAGATAATCGTCTTCAATTGTGAACAAATGGAGTAATGTACAGTATCATCCAGACTCAAGCGGGGACCACTGTGGGGTGCTTGCTCCCATGAAACCAAGCCAAGTTGTGCACAAAGTGGTGGAGCTGCCGTGGGTGAATGACGAGTCTTTTGCTTCTTCTTGGGATGACACGCCAAACAGACATGTCTCAACATCTCCACCATTTCATTCATCCCGAATTGCTCAAACTTCTCGAGAGTACGCACTGGGGGAGACATGAGATTATCAAGCTTCGAGTACGTACAATATATTTCTTTCGGATTCACAGGACAAAGATCCGTTTGTTCCTTGCGACAAGCTTGATTCACTTGGATGGGCTGGAGACTGAGAACTCGGTCCATCAACCCATACCTCAAGACTGACACGACCTTTCTATCTAGGCTGGCGATATCAACCGGCTCCAACAATGTTCTTTGGATCTTCTGATGCGTGCGGCGTAGACAGCTGCTCCATGCCCGGGACCAAAGCATCATTCGCATCCCTTGCCTTCTCCTCCTTCCCATTCCTCATTACCTTCGGCGGCATCTTCCTCGTCGCCCTACACGAACTATTTCCGCTCGTATCAGGGCTTCAACAATCAAGAGATGGAGACGATCACTATCTGCCGAGCGATGCGCCGCTGTTCTTGAGGCAGAAACATAATGAACATGTGAATAAGAATACAAGACGGCGGATTGTAGCTGTCTCGTTCTCTGCGACGATTGGGCTTGCAGTGGTTCTAGCAGAGTTGATATTATGCGAGATCTCGAACTCTTTAAATCCAGCTGCTCGATCGCTGGCGCTTAGAACAACGGTACCAACATTGTTGTTCTTCTTGGTGGTTGTCATACCATTTCTAGAACTATCGTCGATAGTGACGGCAGCGGGGTGGTCATTCAAGAGATCTGAAAAGGGCAAACTTCCTACAACAGCATGGCTTGTGCAAATTATTGGATTCGCTGGCTGGATTTCGGCATTTTGGTGGTTAGGGAAAGGCGTGCCGGGGACATATATCCATACGACGGCATCGGAGGCGGGAAAAGGTTGGGGTGAAGCTTGTTTGGAGAGAGTAGGAATTATTGGGATCTCTTTGATGGCATTACTGTCTGGATTTGCTGCCATATCCACACCATGGCAAACACTTGGGACAAAGCCTCGAATAGTCACCGAGGCCGATGTTGCAAGGAAGCAAGCTGGTCTTGATGCCACAAATGATATGTTGGCAGCGAAGCGTAGCAGGCTAAGAGCCATTCAACGCAAGGTCAGTGACAAACCGAAAGAAGGATTCTTAACCAAAGTTGTCGGTACGATCCGAGGAAGTGCAGATGCTCAAGAGATGAAAGCTCTTGAGCTCGAAATCTCCGGCTTGTCTTCTATGGCAGTAGGACTTTCCTCCTCTCTTTCTCTCCTCGTGCAACCAACCAACGCGCCTCATCACCCCTCGGTAGACTATTCTTCACACCGGTATCATATGGCCTATCACTTTACTGCATCTACCGTATCCTGACCACAACCATCACCTCCCTCCGACGCAAACTAACCACATCGACCGACCCAACTGCATTCACATCCTCAACTTCCGACCCTATCAACCGTATCCTCTCTCTCCTCGCCAAACACGTCGACCCCACTCTCGATCAACTCGCCTGGTCCCGCCAAATATCCTTCCTCCTCTCCGGCATCATCCTCCTCGCCTCCTTCAACAGCGTTCTTCAAACTTTCCATATGCTCACCAAACTCCTCCCATCACTACTCTACCAAGCCCAGGCCAATTTTGCGCTTCTCCTCGCGCAGATCTCGGCTACGTATGTTATCTCAAGCGCGTTACTTCTGAGGAGTAATTTACCGAGTGAGATGAAAAGTGTAGTCTCTGATGCCCTAGGGAGTCCCCTGGAACCGGGGTTCGTGGAGAGGTGGTTTGATGGGTGGTTTTTGGTTGCGAGTTTTGCGACTGCGGTGGGGATTTGGGTAGGAAGGAAGCTTGAGGGGAAGGGAGATTGGGATGACTGGGATGTGGAGGATGATGTGGAGTTGGGGCAGAAGATGAATTGAGTGAGGTGGTTTTGCTGTGTGTAAGATGGTGGGAGTTGGTTGTGTGAGTATTATTCGGGGTTGGTATAGGCGTTTGGGATTTTAGGATGTATGGTACTGTACGGGTACGGTGGAGTTGGTTGACTTTGAGGCGAATGAGTTATGAAGAGTCGTTTTGGATGTAACAATACAAAATATCAATTATTTTTCAACTATTTCGGCAAGCATGGCGTCGCTCATTTGGGAAACTGACTTTCTTACCTACCTAGCTCAAAGAGAGAACTTCACTCAACAATCCCTATTCTCCATCTCCTCCAGAGATTCTCAATTTACAAGTCTCTAAATCCTTACACGTATAAATGATAAGAGAATAAACAATCGCTCTCGCTAATGATAGTCTTACTTGCAGCAACGTAAATAGACTTCCTATTCCGGACTGAATTCTGCATGCCAGGCGGGTGAATCTATAAACGAGGGGCATTTTTGAATATTTTCCACCTCTCTCAACCCCACCATCCCCAACCACCTACCTTCGCATCCTGTCTCCTCTTCTCCAATGCCACCCCTCACAACAGCCGACCTCATCTTTTCCTCCGAGCAAGCAAACCACAATTTCAACAAAACCCTCGGAGAAATCAGACGCTCCACACTCTCAATCCACAACCGTCTCACCTCCATCCTTCGCGATGCCGACTTTGCCCAACGCGTCGCGACTGCGTACGGACGCCCGCTGATTGCGAATGAACGATGTGGGAGTTGGTATATTGATCCTGCGAGGAAGGGTGGGAGTGCGTATTTTAAGAGTACGGATGGGCACCAGAGTGTGTGGAAGTTTAGTTCGAGGAGGTTGAATCTGCATTTATTGGAGGTTATTGGGGAACATGATGGGTATGAATTGGGTTCTTTTTTTCCTTTGTGATTTACAAATTGGAACGAAAACAGTATACTAAGTCAAAATTTCGTAGATGCATCATTGTGGATTCTACGCGAAGGGGAAAGAGTGAGCTAAACTATTTGCGAAAAATGATTTGACTTCTTTGTTCTGACATGGGAAAGGAATGCCCGACGCCCTGAGCAAAACAATCCCTATATGGTGCGCAGTCCTAAACCGCTTTCTCTTCCCCGACTCCCCCCAATACCATAAACTCTACACGCCACCCCAATCCGTCTCTGAATCCGAAACATCTCAGATCACCGCTCTCCTCCCCTCCTTCGTCAAAGCCCTCCAAGATCTCAAGCTCAAACCGGACTCAATGAAGAAAAACATCTCGAAACCACTTCGTCCCATGTGGATAACGCCAGAATCACATATTGCCGCCGATGATGTGACTGCTTCTTCTACGGTCTTTGAAGACTTTCATCCAGTGATATGTTGTACGGTTTCGAAACGCGTGGAGGGTGGGGAGGCGAGTGAAGGTGGGTATATACAGGGTGCTGGGGATGATACGGAGAATTGGGCATTTGGTCTTACGCCAACGGTTTTTTGGGAAAACAGAGATACTTTGCTGGAGGTGGCTGAAGTGGACTTACCTGATCTCATCAAAATGTTGGTTCGAAGAGTGGTTTCGAGTGTTGGACCGTCATCAGGTGGAGGAAATGGTGCTTTGACGTGTGTGAAGCCGACCTCATATCTATTCATCACGAAAATTCCTGAGCTTACTGCCAAGCCGGATAAGACTAGGGCGACGATCATCACGATTGTTTTGCACCCGATCGTTACGGATGAGAGGACTTGGTTGACGTCGTCGAATCGGATTGATGTTGGGGTTGGTGCGAACAAGGTTGGGAGTCGAGGGTTGAGAACGGCTTTACCTTACATCACTGAGTTTGTGAGGAAAGCTTTGTTTCCGGATGCTGGAGAGAATGAGTCGCCGAAGGATGAATTTTTGAGGAGGATTAAGGATGTGGAGGATGGATTAGTAGAATTGCCTACTCGTCTTGCGGCTACAGAATCACTACCACAAATGCCGGAAAGCAATGGCACAATCAAACTTCAACCGGAGAAAACTACATCGCCAAATATTGAAACATTAAATAATCCTCCAGATCCAGATCAAAACCACCTTCCAGTACCCTCGCAACCCACCACCACACCTCTCGACAAACACATAATCATCGCCTGTGAAACCGGCACCGACCTCTCCATTGGCGTCGGCCTAGCAATCGTCTGTCTCTTATTCGACGACGAAGGCGAAATTATATGTGAGAACAGCACTGCAAAGAGAAGTGTGATGAATAAGGATTTTGTGAAGACGAGATTGACGTGGTTTGCTACTTCCCTACCCCATGCGAATCCTGCGCGGAGCACGTTGCAGAGTGTTAATAGTTTTTTGATGGCTCATAGGCGGTGAGTTAGGAGGTTAGGGATAGGTGTTTGGTGGAGGGGTTTGTGGTGGGAGTTTTGGGCTGGTTATATAGTGACGGTAGAAGTTGTGGCTGTATGGTGTATGGAGATGAGAGTCATGGATTACCATCTCAATAGTTGGGAGATGCATCATATGAAAATTTAAATCCAGGCCATGTTATTTCTTATGGTTGTCCGAATTATTAATTCTGATCAAATCTCCCCTTCACAAACGGAAATTCCCATTCACTTACATCTAAATGGTGCGTGGTGCAGAACACCACCCACCCCATCAAGTCGAGGGCTCCTGATTCCCCTTAGTTTATAATACATGTTTCTACCTGCTTAAAGTCAGATAAGTAAGTATGATCAGATAAAATCAAACAGAGTCACAGTCACATGTATGTAACATCATTTTTAAGCTATAGCGTCAAAATGAACAGGATGTTTTGTACTGGAATCCAGATGCTGAAGCGAATACTCATTTCTCCCTTTCGCAATAGATATTCGCAACGTCGTCGACAAGCAATTCTTACCACTGTCATGGTTTTACATGCTGCGAACGGAAGACGCAACAGAAAAGATGATGGCACGGTTTTTACACTACCAGAGGAGAAAAATCCCTCGGGTGATGATGTCTCTCTCTTTTGTATGGTTGAATCTCGCCGACGCCATGGTGACGGGGCCACTTTAATCTAGAAACGAATTTCTATAAGCTCTATGTACTGCTGCTGTTGCCGCCGAATCATCTAAATCTGTCAATTGATCCAAACTGTCAAATGGCTAGAATTGTCGGACCCAGACCAGATTAACAATACAAAATCATCGACAGCTACAAAGATCAGCAATATCCTACCACATTAAAGATCACCAATGTACATACGAAAACCACTTTCAACTCAAACTTGACATAACAGACTTCCCCTCTAAATATTACTCGCCTTTCCGTCGCAGTGACTCTTAACTCTGATTCTAACAGATTTTATCTTTCATCTCCACCTTTCCGTCGTGGCCAAAGGATACAGCTTTCTGGTCGTATCTTCACTGGGCCCTTCAGGATTGGTTGTGTTGAGGCGTGTGGCCTTTTATATAGCATGTTTCTAGCCTTTTGACATGTCATTCACCTTCAGGTGGTGCATTCAGCAATCATATTATCGAGCTTCTTCATTCAAGTTCAGCCTTTCATTTCCGTGGAGTTTCGATCTCCTTTCTGGTTGATAAGAAGTCAAAGAGATGAGTGTTTTTGTTTTCGTTGTATGATGGTAGTTCGGGGACGGTGGCAAGGTAAATCGGGCTAGGATGTTGAGATGGAAGTTCCCGATCACAGTCTCAAAATGTAGAGATGCCCTCACATAGAGCTTCGAATTAGAATCAAATCATAATCTAGTGTAAAACCCAATCAATCAAGCACAACTCGACTGTATCTAATACGTTAAATTGATTAGTATATCAGTTTCAAGCAAAAGCGTCAAAGTGAACAAGGCAATTTTCATCGTTAATCCAACATTCAAACAACTCCCTCCCCATACTCTCCATTTTTCTTCCCAACATAGATATTAATGCCTCTCAGATCTCATCAAAGCTTTACCTCCTCGTCAATCCTAAAGGAATTCACGAAGGCTATATCATTCGGGTTTGAAACTCTTCCTCAGTGGGGTGATGCGCAGAGCACATTGTCCTCAAGCAAGGTATGTTACGCCTACAGAACTAGTCTGTTCCTTTCTCTTGTTGATCTGCTTTAAGGTTTCGATTTGTGTGTTTTGTGTCTTTTGAGGCTGGAAGACAGAAAGGTTGGAGAATATATGAGTACATGCTGTGAATACGTAAACTACTTGAAGAACTCTAAAGAGAGATCTGCGTTTCGTGATAATATTTTAGGTTACTTGCCTGACATGAGCTTGGGAGAGTTTGTGAAGATTTGACAATTGAGAAGTTTATGACAAGGTTGGTACTGAATGGACGAAAGTGATGTTGTGACAGTAGTGATCACTCGACAGTTAATTTAACATCAATGAGTGGTCATCATCACCACCACTGCAAGAGCCTGAATAGCATTTCCGTATACATCAACAAATTTAAGTTTGATATATCAACCTTTTCTACCTACATACACATGCCTTAACTCTCTCTTTCGTCAACATTTCTCAACAAGTTTGATTGTTGACTGTTGGTTGGTGATGAGATCTCGTAAGTCGTAATTGCAAAATGCACCCCAAAGTCCAGCCATGGACATTTTCTCCTACTCTCTTGTCAGTCTTTGATTTTTCAAGTTTTTTACTTTCGTTTGATGTTTTATACAACTAGAAACACGGCTAAGCGATTTGCTGAACCATTTGAACAATTCTCTTTTTAGAGAATCTTGTAAAGTTGTGGGGAATTTTTGCTGCCAAATTCCAAAATCTTCTCCTATCGTCAACAATTTTCTTTCATCTTCATCCTCTTAATTTGTTAATATCACCTTTCACCAATCATCCAACTCCCGCGTCTCTTATTCCTCAGGCCGAATAAAAACGATCGTCTCCCAACTTCTTCATCATGATAACATCTTCATTCTCATTCTCATTACCACCCCACCACCCTCATTCTCTCAACTACCACCCCCCCTCTTCTGCCCATACACAAATCTAAACTTCCCATAAAAATGACTTTCTTCATTCCTAAACTCAGCCGTGGCCTGCTCGATGAATTCACGTGCTTCCTGCGCTGATTTGCCCTGGATGCGGGTCATGATGGTGAAGCAGTAGGCGTCGATGCTTTCGCTGACGCATTCCATTAATAACTCGCCGAGGAGTTTGGGTTGTTCGCCGGTGGCCCATGATCCGAACGGTACCTAGGTATGTTAAAATTGATTGGAATTTTTGAGGGTTTGGTGGTAATGGTGAGAGATGCGGAAGGATGGGAGGAAGTTTACCTTGTGTAAATCTTCTCTCACATCTACAAAACCGGCATCGATTAAACCCTGTTTCAAAGATGCCGAAATATCCATATCCTTCCCAATGCTTTTCGCTGCTTCATTAACTTCACTCATCAATCTCTTGAATATTGGCGCTTTTTCTAACGTGGGATCCTCATCGGAAAAAATAAAGCCCTCGAATTCTTGCAGTTCGAACCAGCCGCCAGGTTTGAGATTCTCAAGTGCTTGTTCGTAAAGACGAGGCCAGTCCGAGAGTGAACCGTTGAGCATACGTGTGTGAATATAATCAAAGGATTCGTTTTGACGATAGACCCATGGACTGGCGATGTCGTCGACGACGAAGCGGCAGTTTGGTGGAACCCAAGAGGGTTGGATGGGACTGAGATCATTGCCGATGACTTCGGCCATGGGAAAGCGGTCGGCGAACTCAATAGCCTGAGATAGTAAATATATGAGGCCAGCAGCATTTCTGAAGGGATATCAAAATGAACGCACCCATGTTCCAGTCCCCGTGCCTAGATCAAGCACTTTTTGTGGATTATCACCAATTGGTGCTGCAAATAGATTGCCTCCTATTAGCATTAACCAACACCAGTGATAATACTCCAGTCTATATTTTCAACCAAAATTCTCAATTAGCCATTATTCCTGTTCTTGTTTCTTGATCTTCTGAAAGTGGGAGAGGATGGGCATGGGGCTTGGCGATGAGGCGAAAGACTCACCGTTCTTGCTCTCGATCATCATTAGGCAAATTGTACTCGCCTGAGCGAAAACTGTGATAGCGTCGTCCATTCTCATAGTAATAATTCCTCACGAAACTCTTCAGCGAGGTATGTCGCGATTCACCTGCTATTGAGCCAAAGGTCGAATCACCATCCCAGCTGCTATCTTGATCCATCGTTTCCAACAACGGCTCAGGGGCACTAAGTTGAGGTTCATGGTTATTTGGCTGATCTGTCTCTCCAGCCATTGCTGTTGACTGTCAGACAGCAGTTTGATGTTTTCATCAGCGGTGTGGTTTTGTGTGTGTGTGTGTGTGTGTGTGTGTGTGTGTGTGCTTTCTGCTGGAGGGGATGACGGGATCAGGGTGTCAACATATTGAATTTCGTGAAGAAGGTGAAGAAGGTTCATGCATTCCGAACGTTTACTAGCTCGCCCCGTCACAGCATTTATTGGGAACAGAGTGGCGACCTTTCTGAGGGTAAAAATCTCCGGACACCTAGACTCATAGAGAGGTGGCCGTAGACAAGGAGAAGAAAGAGTTTAAGTGGTTGATAGCAATGTTTCAGAATCAACGATTCGCAGTCATGTGGGCAGGTTTGTAGAAGAAATGGAAGTCTGGACGTGCCTGTCCCTGGCGTTGAATGGGGTTGGTGCGAAGTTACTGCACTGTACAGTACAGCGGTGGTTGAAGGCTCGTCCCGACACCCGGAACGGTGGGATTATTGGACCAATCTCCATCGATCGTGGAGGAAAGGCAACACCAGAGATTCGAGAATAGAATGTTCCAGGAAAAGCAAACAAGCGTTGGGGCCAATTGGAGGTATGGCGTTGTGCAGTGAGGTTAAAGTTGGGCGTTTCTTCTTAGGAAGAACGGTTTTGTGTCATTGTTGGTGTACGGAGTATAATCACTCCATTGTTATTTCTCTCCAGGGCATTCTACCATGGACTGGAGGCTGTCTAATTACCATCCTATCTGTCTACAATTTGTGCCCGGGGGTACCGTACTCATTCTAGAACTGTTTGTTTATCTGTCGGGATGTTTCTTCGGCTACAGCCGAAGGACCTGTACTGGGACACTCAAGTATGTGAAGACGTTCTATGCCCACCAGTATTACATCTTGTTCGTTTCTCTAACTTCAACTTCACCTTCAAACTTATGCGGGGTTGTCCTTGTTGAACCTCCAAACAACTGGTGTAAAGACGGTTCCCTGTTGTTCCTGCTGCCCACCCCTCCAACACCAAGCTCTTGATTATTTGACCTCTTGATTGCGTTTCTTCACGCATGCTGCCCACATCCCATGGTGATCGGATGAATGCTGCTGCTACCGCTACCGCTACCGTCACAGCTAGCACGCATCTTCATGTTCGTTTCTTGCCACACCCTAGACGCAACTCCAGTGATGATTCCAAGCCAACCATCCCCCCACCATATCACGAGACGCACCCAACACACACACCTGCAGGCGCAAAAGGGAAGTGTTGCGAATGCCTGGGAGCATGGTGGGAGTTGGGGGAGTTTAGCAGGTTCATCCCCCAATCCCATTCGCCCAGCGGGTGTGCAGCGAGATCGAGCAGGCAAAAATCACACCACTTTCCCGTCAGAATGGGCAGATCAGCATACGATCTGGACCCAGGACACTGGCAGGATGGAAATTAGGTGAGGGGAACATCGCGGGCATAGCAGGCGCGTCGACAGATGAAAAAAAGATATAAGACCAGCTCTAGACCATACCGTGACAGCGAGAGAGACGGGCCAATCTACTGGGGAAGAACAAAACGAGGGCCGTCGCCGCGTTCGCTCTCGTTGTCGTTGTCTCTCCCCTTTCCTTTTCGCCTCCGTTTCTGTCCCTTATTTTCGTTTCCTCTCCTTCCCGTCTGCAAGCGAAGAGGACAGGTGCGCTCCCAATTGCGAATACTCCGAACCTGAACTCGGGACCCAGTAGTCCAGGAGTGGCAGCCCCCTCTCGGTCTCCAACATCAAATAGCTCTCTTCACATTGGCCCGGGATTGCTTCCCCGCCATGACACTGCGATCACTGATCACTACCTGGCAATGGAGAGGATGCCGTGGGAGACGCTCAAGGAGCTCCTGGCACGATGGCATCGCACAGATGAGCAGAGTGAGTGGCGCGCTTTCTTTTGTATTTATTTCCTCCTCTCACTTCCGTCTTGTTTTCTTGTCGCCCACTGCGGTCGAAGTGCATCCCGCAGTTGTTGATGAAGCAACAACCACGACAATTGGAGCGAAGTGGGAGATTTGGGTAGAAGGGATTGTGGAAGTGATTGATCACATAACCATGTGCGGTCCGCGGTTCATGCTTCGGTACTGGGCTGCTCCCTATTGGTGCTAGCGTGAGGACGAAAAGTTGCCTCTTGGCCTGTGGCCGCCAACTTGCTGTGCGAGGTGCCCCCCCAACCTTTGCTTGCGCGAACAATTCTTCGAACTCCCTTTCGATATCAACCGACAGAGTGCACACGCCGAACCACACATTGCCCTTCACCACGTTATCCGGGGCTCCAGCGCAATTCGATCCTCTCCTCTCCTCTCCGCCCGCCCGCCGGTCGTTTCTGCTGGCCACACATACACTCACCCACGCACGCCGAAGGCACTGCCTACTGTACTCGCACCGTATTGCATCAGTGACGCCGACCACAACCAGAACTGCACCGCGCGCAAATGCCGCTTGTGCAAGACCGATAATCGCCGACTTCACTCGCTGCGGCATGTGCGACATCAACATCGACTACGCTCGGGGAACTACAGGTCTGCAGCGGTCGCCATGATCTCCGATTCAAGCTTCGATTACTCCAACGACTACTGCTGCTATTCCAATCACTCAACCCTCCCCTTCATGGTTGTTGCTTCCAACCTCTGCGGGGTCAATTGTCCCACGATCATCACCACTTCTATTTTGTAACCGCTGGATCAAGTTCACTAATACCTCCAAGTCTTTGCTTTAGGGGCATCGCTGCTGGTCATCCTGGGGAAATTCGCAGAGAATCCAGCGAGCATGATCTGGTATTTACTCTTCTACATCCGCGGAACGACAGAGCCGCCCGTCCTCGATCAGAAGCACCCCCTCCGACACGCCTTCACGCGATATGGATACAACGCCGCCCGCCACCCCGTCGTGACGCTCTTGATCTCCGTTGCAGTTGCGACAATTCTATCCTATCCCTTCCCCTTTCTCTACACCAATAACTTTACCAATGGCGCCTCGAATCTGCCACATCATGTATGGACAAGTGCCCAGCCCTATGAGGGGAAGCCCGGCACTCGCGCAGATGTCGCCATGCGATCGATATGGGTCCATGGGAGTTACATGAAGGCATTGGAACCCAAGGTCTTGTTGAGCGCACTGGACATACAGGACAAACTGCTGGGGCCGACATTGAATTTTGATCCCCGGAGGGCGGGCAAGAAGATTAAGCCAGACCAACAACCTGGCAACCTAACGCCCGAGCTGCGAGACTTCTTTCATGCAATCAATGGCCTGACAAATTCGTCCTGGTTCTTCCACTCCCCCTTACAATACTGGTCCGGCTCTTCGACAGCAATCGAGTCTGACAAGGACATTATTACTACAGTCAACGAAGGCGCTCGACAATCCACATCCGTCAATGTAACCCTCAGGCACTCCATTGTATTTAGCGGGAAGCGCTTCGAAAATCATCGATTGGTAGCTGCCGATGCCCTGGTCATTACACTGATTCACAACCTGGCTTCGCCAGTGGGAAGAGAATGGGAACGAAGAGCAGAGGAACTATCTCACAGCAATACGGGAAAGTGGCGCCTATATCCAGAAGATGGACGGAGTCTTTCGAGCACACTTTACGAATTTCGTTTTCAACCTTTATCGTTTCAAGATGATTTATTTCTTGGGATTGCCTATGCATTGGCTTCCCTGTACTTCCTAGTTAGTTTGTCGAAACTTCGTGCATTAAAGTCACGACTTGGCCTTATCCTTGCCGTCATCACACAACTTGGGGTTTCGATTGTGTCAAGTTTCACAATTTGTGCCATCTTCAAGATTGATCTTTCCAAGATTCCACGAGAAGCCTATCCAGTTGTGATTCTCACAGGTAAGCGAGTATGCTTTCTTTTTGTGTCAAACCACCTGATCGCCATCATATCGTATTGGATGACTCAAGATTCAGATCACTTTGCTAACTTGTGTGTAGTTGGACTGGAGAACATCTTCCGTTTCATCAATGCAGTCATTATCACCCCCTCTGAAGCCTCGACGTCCACTCGCATGGGGGAAGCCCTAGGGACCACTGGCCATATTGCTCTGGCGGGAGTTGTGCAAAACCTGGCGATTCTCTACATTCTCTCAAATTTCGTCTCACCCCAAATCAAAGCATTTTGCACATTTGCTGCCATCGCTTTGACTTTCGATTTTTTCTACATGATCACGTTCTTCACTGGAGTCTTGAGCGTAGAGCTTCGAAGAACCGAACTCGGCGATTCTCTTCAACGAATTACAACACGAACTCGACGAAATTCGTTCTCGACATTTGAAACTAAGCGAACGTGGACTGCCGCCTTGCTCCAAGGCGACGCGCCATTCTCGACTAGAATTGCAGGTACCATTGTTATGATAGGCTTTATTTGCCTGGCTCAATGGCACTTCAGTCTCGATAATGAAAGCTTTAGTCGAGCTGCTCATCGGCTGCTGCGTTTCCTCAGATCAGAATCGCAACCTCATTACTCGCCATCAATCAAATCGCCTGCCATCGACCTTAATCAAGCGAGAACGCCAAGTTCATGGCTACGTTTGCAAGACCATGAGACTGCTCATGAGGTTATTAAGATCGTCAAGCCGAACGCGAGTAGCTACTTGGCGCGAGTTTATGAGCCGTTGATCTTTGTTGTGGAAGGGTCAGACAGAGCTTCGAATAAGCATGGCATACGCCCCTTCTTGCCAGCTGCTTATGACTTTGTTCGTCACCAGTCTACGCCATTTTTCTTGACCATCACCTTGTGTATGGCTGCTGTGACACTTTTGATGAACTACCTGCTCTGGGATGAGTCTGCCGAGCCTGAGGAGGAGGAACGTCCTGAAGATGAGCATCTCATTTCGATCAAATCCTTGAGTAGAGGCCATTCTCTCGACGTCGTGCTGATGACAGCATCACACGAAGGCGTCATTGCCTCGGTGGGCCTCGACAGGTGGATTAGGATTTGGGATGTGAGGAAAGGAATTTACAGTTATATTGTTCACGACCCAGAATCGATGAATGATCCATTCCCAGTTCTGGCAATGGCCATCGACAACGACTCCAATTGGCTAGCTCTGCTGTCGGCGAAGAACCGCGTTTTTCTGTGGAACCTGCCGGAGCGAAGATGGGGACCTGCCATCGATGTCAATGTGAAAAGCCGCATTCCTATCGCCTTCTTCTTCGGATATTCCAAGGTCGACCTCATCGATCCCGTGATTCTGGTCAGATCGAATGGACTGATGACCGAGTTGCATATGGAATCCGAAACGAGCACAAGCAACGATATCTTGATATGCCGCAGCAATCTCGTCTGTGTACAGAAACACTTTGAGAAGCCATCCATCAGTGGTGATCCTTTGCCTCGAATTCTCACTGCTTCTAAACATGGCTGCGTGCATGTTGCAACACAGTTTGAAGATGGGTGGAAATCGAAGAGTATTGAATACCCCGCACCAGCTAGTGCCGACGACCCAATTACCGTTCTTTCGCTTCCTCCTATCTCTTCATACCTCATTGTTCACGACGAATCCGTGGACCTTGTGGACGTCAACACCCATAAGATAGTGCATGTATTTCAAACGACTGGCATGAAACGAGGCACTCTCCGATGCTATCATTCAACCCGTCGAAGACCGCAGTGCGGTAGTGTTGGACTCGCTTCTCTCGGTCTAGCCTACAATAACGAAAAGGGAGATTGTATAGTTCAGACTTACCTTCCTTATCGAGAAGGCGACACCCTTTGTTTCCGCGATCCTTGGACACCAGGATCCAAGACTTGTTGTTTATGGAATGACGCCGTTGAACACCGTCATGTTGTGGAAAACCCGGGCACTTGGGAGGCTCTTCAAATAGGCTACATAGTGGGAATTCGGAAGCAAGCCCCAAAAGAACTAATTTCGGACAAATCGGAGAACTTGAACACATCTGGGCTTCGAAGACGAGGACACTACTACCGTGACCCACCGAAAGAAGAAGCAGACCAGTGGGAAGTTTGGTGTATTTCTGCCCGAGGCGAAAGAGTCACCCTCCCACTCTGCGACAACAATGAGACCCAAGACCATCTCCTAGTCAATTCTCTAGGTCCAATGATCAAAGTCGGAAGGAGGAGTATTGCTGTCGGACTAGGAAATATCATCAAGGTCATCACAATTGGCAACGAACGATTTGACGGTAAGGAGGATAGCGACGACGATACTGCGTTTGTGGGGATGAAAGCGTCGACTTTGAGGAGAAAGAAGGGGCCGGGTCGGAAACGAACTGTATGATTCGACATATGAGCAGGTTGGCGTTCGCAGGTGCTTGTCTGATGGGTCCCAAGAGACTCGTTTTAACCTTAGCAATACGTAACTTGTCAAAGGTGTCACATTTTTTTTTTTTTTTTTTTTTTTTGTATTGCGAAAGGTTAACCCTAACCGGACAAAGACTCCAGCACCTTAGTAGATCGTGTTGCTATAGCCACTCTTGGCCCCCGAAGTCCTCTGAATAAAGTCCTGCAAGAAACCGAATAACTACCCGTTGAGTTCCTGGCTCAGGGTCTGATGGGTCTTGAGCGGATATTGAAGTGCCGGCTCTACTGGCGCAGTCATTGCCTTTCTTCTGGGTTTTTCCAGTTCCATCCCTAGCCCTGCCGAAGCTCTACATTGCCTTATTAGTGCCATGGTTATCGAGTAAGACAACGACAGACTCTAGCTAAGGCGTTGGTAACTCGGTTCAATTTATGCTTGGTTACCAAGGGAGCAGTCATGTTTCAACCCAGATAGGTTCCGCTGGACAACAAGAAAGTTTGGCATGTCGCCTGGACGGTTGTTCTGATGCATCAACGGGCTCTGGCGGCCTAGGGAAGCTCTAAAGCAGTGAAATTAAAGAAAAACCAGCTGTAATTTAATTTTCAATGCACATTTATCGTAGAAGGCGAACTAGAGGCCAATGGCGGTGACGGCTTGTGTGATGTACCTTTTGTGCATATGCTTTCTAGAATTTCAAAGCCTTTTGTGCGGTGTAGATCAGATATCAGGAGCGAAGTACGCGAAGAAATGGGTTGGAATGGCAATGCGAAGACAGGATGGTGCCCTCATTCAAATCTAGCTCACTGTTGAACTCTCTTTCGGCTCCAGCCAACCGATGACAAATTCGCGAGCATCGCAAAGACGTCTCTAGGAGCTAGGTTTGTGCTTTTTGCAAGAAGTTAAAGTTGATGAGACAGAGCCACTAACCTTATGTCAAAGAAAACCCGTACTTCTACAAAAGATGAGAGGTGCCGGATCTCAGTTTGGGAGGACTCCTGATCCTTCACTACTTTCGACACTCTTTCTAAGATCTGGGCCCATTGCTACCTTTTATAATCTAAAGACATCTCCAAAGTACTACATATTGTGCCTCATTTGTTCTTGAGCATGGAGCGTCCCAACGACAAACACTCTGCTGTTTTGAACAACAACCACAATGGCCGTTCGGAACCAGCTTCCAGAAATCTTTTGGCTACACCTCAGCTCATGGTCGGCACAGTTGGTATCCAGACTAGGTCAGAATGCACACTTGGGAGTACCCCGGTCAGAATGGTTCAATACAGCACCGTGGTCCATTAGAGACAGGAACCTTGGCTCAGCTTTCCCTTCTGCCCTGCAACAGCAAGAGAGTCAGAACCTCGGGCAAAAGCAGGAGGAAGTATCTAACACGCTTCATAGAGTATCGCAGCTACCCCGTCCACAATTTTGGGATGAACTACCCGCGGGTTTTCCATCGCAACAACAGCATGGCGGTCTTGCGCAGATGCAACCGCAAGTGCATCCCCAGGGCCTTGTTAGCAACTATGGGCAGCAGCAGCAGCAGCAGCAACCAGGCTCACATGGGCGTGTCTTTGCACACCATCCCCAAAGGCCTAATTCGGCATATCAGTTCCCGTTGCAAGAAACCAATGGGCACCATTCCAGCAGCTACTTCTCCATCAC
>JBAMDN010000773.1:0-19478 GCA_037074945.1 Tetracladium marchalianum | reverse complement strand
AGATTCATACTATGACTCCGAAGGCTCAAACTCATCTTTTACCCTTCATCGTCCAAATCCTCGCGGTGGACCACCAAATGCAGGAAATAATCGTAGGAGATATAGAAAGAGACATTCGTATCAAGGTTCTGATATCGGTGTTCCTGTTTCAGGTTATCCGAATCCGTTTGGCCAGTATGTTGCGCCGCCTAGTCCGGCGTTGTCGTATTCGAATGCGAAGGTTAGCGGGCGAGATAGAGAAAGAGAAAGAAGCACAGGAAGTGGCAGTACCAATGTCAATAATAATGGCCTCGGAGCAGGACTAGGTCTAGCAGCCGGTCTTGGCGCTGGTCTTGGTCTCACTGCTGCTTCTGCTTCCGCTTCCGCTGGAAATGGTCACGGTAGCAGTAACATTCATGCAGGATTCGATGGTTTACCACGTAGTGCACCAATTCCCACCTCTGGACCTGGAGTGAGATTTTCTTCGAGTCCGAGTTTTAGTGATGATAAGGATAGAGCTGGTGGTGGTGGAAAGAGTAGGGATGAGGCTAGGAGAGATAGGGAAAGGGAAATGGAAAGAGAAAGAGAGCCAGATAGGGGACATTACACTTTCGCTCATTCACCTGCTTCTTCTACTCCTGTAGATAGTACTGGGAGGGGAGGTGGTGAGAGGAGAAGAGAATATATTCCTGGTTCTGGGTTTGGTTATAGTAACGGCAATGCTGGGAACGCGGGGAATGGTGGTGATTATAAACCGAGGAAACATAGGAGCGAAGGGGGAAGTAGTGGACATAGGAGAAAAGAGAGGGAGAGGGAAAGAGATTATTCGAGAGATTCGAAGAGGGATGGGAGAGATAGGGATAGGGATAGGGATAGAGAGAGGGAGAGGGATAGAGAGAGGGAGAGGGATAGAGATGGTGGTGGGGGGAAGAAAAGTAGTAATAGTAGCAGGTGGAAGGAGAATTTGACGGCGGCGGGTCTCGGTGGCGCGGCGGTTAGTTTGTTTAATGTTATTAGTGAGGCTGCTGAGGGGTTGTGAGTTTTGGGGGTGAGAGGGGAAGGGAGAAGGAGTGAGAAATTGAGGGTTGGGGTTTGAGAGGATTGAGAGGAGCGGAGGTGCGGACTTGCTCTTCTCTCTTGTATGTTTTTTCTTCTTTTTTTATGTGGGACTTTTCTTTTGGAGGCAGGCAGATATGTTGCGAAATCTCGAAGAGATGGAAGAAAGAATGATAGGTGAAGATGATTGGTGAATACTTTAGGTATCTATCTTGTGGGATATGAGATTGTATGATTTTTATGTTCTTTTTTGTATGAAAACTTGAGAAAGTCGGGGAGGAGTAGGGACGTTGAGCGTCCTCTCTTTTTTGTATGAGATAAATTAATGAGGTTTATGAGGTTTACGAATGAATTTATGAATAGATCTATGAGAGTCATTAGAGACGTCGGGAATAAGGAAGGTTGGGTGGGTGTGCGTACTGCACTGTAACTGCATTGCAGTAGATCGCAAGAAGGCATTCATTAACAACGTCTCCCTGATTAGATGGGCAATGAAAGACAGTCATCACTAGCTTCCCATTGAAGTGCACTCACCAAGTTGAGTTTCCAATTAGCAGAGAGCAATCCTTTATGTACGAAAACGTTGGGTCAATTTTTATTTGATATCTTTTTGATTTTAGATACATGCAACAGACACCATTAGAATTCAAAAAGAAAAACATCAATCATCATCGTTAAGAACCGTGAAATCCCCTCTAATGAAAAACCTGTAATACAAAAGAGTCGTGAATCGCATCCTTTCATGCATATCTAACTATAAACGATACATACGGGTCTTTCCCTCCAGGTGATGTCTAAGGTAGAAGGGGAGCCGATTTCCAAATTCAAGCAAGTGATGAAAATTTAGATACAAAGAAGTGACAACATTTTGCTAATTCGAAATTGTAATCATAAAAACAAAGAGTAAAATAGAAAAGCATCCCTTTGACGACTTTTCAAAGAGACATCCTGGGTTTCGGCATATACATCATCTTCATCATCGTCATCGTTGTCGTCGTCAATCATAAACAAAATCAAGGACCACCTCCCAAGCCTATTTTCAAATTAGTCAGCCATCCACTATTACAATTCCGTGCCATAACAATGAAAGGATTTAACTCACCAGCAGCCATAGCCAAATACCACGTCCTACTCGCGCCTCCATCAATGGTGCTAACATCAAACTCCTCCCTACTAAAAAACTCCCAACTCGCCCTGGCATCACTAATCGCCAAATTCGCATATAGCACTCCCTTCCACCCAGACTCCGCCGCCTCCACCCTCCCACCACTAAAATATCTCTCCCACTCCTCACTCACAAACCTTTTCGACCTCGCCAGCGTCGAACACGGCAATAGTGGTAACATATGAATCCCCTGAATATACTCAATCCTCCCACCAAAATACGTCGTATGATCGATTTTATTCTCGAACAAGATACCCGTGACTTTATTATCTAGCATTCTGGAGGGTTGAACGGTATTATCGGATTGAAAGAGGAAGTAGTTTTTCAGGGAGCGGGTGGTGATGGCGAGTTGGAGGTTTCCGCGTGCTTCGATGTTGGCGTCTTTGGTGGCAAGACCCCAGAGTTTGATGGCATAGGCGGCCATCATGTCTTCAGAGGTGGATTCTTGGTCTTTGCCGTCGTAGGAGGGGAAGAGTCCTTTGGCCCAGGAATGGCCGTGGTAGATGTCGAAGGAGCGGGAGACGGGGAAGTAAGGGTCCAGAGGGGAGGGGTTGGAGAAGTCGCGGAGGAGGGTGGTGGTGAATGAGACAGAGGCAGGGTCGAGGAGGAAAGAAGGGTCGAGTAGGGCGATGGTGGCGGCGGTGAGGATGAAATAGCCATAGCTTTTGGGTGTCAGTTTAGCGGTTGTTTTTGGGGGAGAAGATGGGATGGGGAACAAATAGGAGGAACGTACTGGAAATGATGATCGTTGTAGTAAGTGTTGCCAAAATCAACACCTGCATCACCGGTCACATAGGCGCCGGTGGAAACGACACCTCCCCAGGAAGATTCATAAACGAGAGGAAATCTCTGTTGATTATTGACGAAAGTGGCAAATGCGGCTTTGAGGTTTTTGAGACCGGCTTGGGCGAGTTCTTTCTCATCCATCAGTTCGTGGAGTGTGTAGATGATGCCTGCAAATTTTGCTAGTGCCTGGGACAGAGATGTCAGAACCGGACTTATATTTTTCTTTGAACAGTTTGAAAATGAGAGAGTAGAAGAAACTTACCTTGCCACTAAAATACATCGATTCTAAATTCGATTGCGCAGCCATATCCTGAGAAACTTCACTCGCGGCGATATCTTTCATCACCGCCTTTGCCGCCGCAGAAAGTTGGTTGAGTGGTCCTAGCTCTGGACTCCATGGTGCAAATCCCATCGAGAGAGGGAGTTCTTCAATCATTGTCCATGAATCTCCGATGACGGCTTTTGCGACGCCTTTTGTTGTAGTGATCAATTCAATACCTGTGACGCCTGCTGCAGTCTTGGCGGAAAAGGATTGTACGTGGTGAGGTAGTGCGAACATCAACAAGAGTGCGTTGGATATACCAGCTCTTGAGAAGGTTAAAGTGTATGAACCTTGACTACCATCGGTACTTCCTGAAAGTGTGACATCAGTTGGATAAGCTCCGCATCGGGCATCATAAGTATTTTCCGCGTTGCCAGGATTTTTTGCGATCTGAATGAACCCTTTGAAGTTCGACGTCGCTTGAACAAGACCATTGTTGACAACCTGAAACTCCAGAGGCAGGCCATCCAATGAAGAAGCATACAACAACCAGAGTTTTCCATCTTCAAGAATGATGCGGTACTTCGTGACGCCGGACTTGGGATTGATACTGACTCTGGTGACTGAACGGAATTGAATACCAGATTGAAGGACCGGAGTACCACCAGCGTAAATACCAGTCACAAAGCCCATGCCTTGCACCAAAGGAAACGTAAGCGATGGAGCAGCTCCAGGATAAGGTGCCAAGTGAACACGAGCCGAAAAGGCAGTCAAACCATCCATCGTGAGAACAGTAGAAGCGTCAAGTCCTGCTTCGGAGAGAGCGAGTGATTGAACTCCAAGTGGATTGGTGAAATATCTTGGTGGATTCGCATTTTCCGGACCAAAAACTCTTTGATCTTCATCAATATGTGTGATGGCCATTCCCCAAGACTGGCCATATCCTTTCGCCCAGGATACTGAGTATGGGTTTGTCCATGTGGGATTGTCTTGACCACCGAGGAAGAAGTTGCTGTAGAATTTGTTTGTTGAGATTGGACTCGTTTGATTGATACCGAGGCGAGGTACTGGGTGATCTTCTCGCGAAGGAATGGCAGGGTGAGGATAATCAGTGGCAATGGGTTGGAAGATGTTGACAGAGGAAGGAGTTGGTGGAGGTACTGGTACATCTATTGAAGTAGCAATGGTGGTTGAGATTGTGGTGATTGGTTCACTGATTGAAGTTTCGATAATTGGAGCCGTGGTAGGTTTGCCGCTAGTCTCGAGACTCGTGATGATACTTCCTGTTGTACCCAAAGTTGCACTGGTGGGGGTTGGCAAAATTTGAGCAGTCCCATTGGAAGTGGGCATCGTCGTTACAGAAACTTCTGGAAGAACGAGTGATGTCTCAATGGGGATATCAGAGACTGGAATAGAAGGCGTAATCATTGGGTCTACTGGTCCGTTGGTGGAAGTGGGAGGCTCAGAAGGCTGTGACGGAGGACCAGGCGAGGGAGTATCTGGTGATGGAGGATTTGATGTTGGTGGGATTGGCATAGGGGGGTTCTGTGTTGTAGAGTTCTGTGTTGGAGGGTTTGGTGAAGGAGAGTCTGGAGGAGGAGGATTTGAACCAGGAGGATTTGACGTTGGAAGTTGCGAAGTAGGAGGGTTTGGTGCTGGCGATTGGGACGTATGAGGCTCTGGCACTGGAGAATTCGGCAGAGGGGAGCCTGGAGACGGAGATCCTGGACTAGAAGGTTCTGAATTAGGAGGGGCTGGCGACGGGAGATCCGTTGTAGGAGGTTTTGGCGGAGTATATCCTGGGGTGGGATACGCTGCAGTGGGAGGTACTAGGGGGGGGCGTCCTGGCAATGGAGAATTTGCTGTAGGAGGGTTTGGAGAAGGACTTTCTGGTGTTGGCGGCAAAGAAGGATTTGGGGATGGGACTGGCAATTGGCAAACCGGTGGTTGAGATACCGGCAATTGAGAAGTTAGTAGTGTCGAAGCTGGCGGCTGATAGGTTGACGGCGTAGAAGTAGGGGACTCAGTTGTCCGTGGTTTTGTGGTTCGCGATTCGGTAGTTTGGGGTCTAGTTGTTGGCGATTCAGAAGTTTGCGATTGAGTTGTCGGCGCTGGAGGAGATAGTACGGGAATGATGGAAGGCAGCACAGAAGTGGTTCTCGTGATGGTTATTGAGTCGTTAGATGAACAGGCCTCGACGGCCGGTCTTCTTCGTGGTGCACCATGAACAGAGACCACGCTCAAGAGTGTTAAGAAAATGGAAGCCTTCATGGTTGTGAGCATGAGGGTGTGAAAGATGATGCGGGAAAGATGATGTGGGAAAGATGGAGAGTGGAATGTGGAAAGGAAGTTGAACCTGGTGTTATATAACTCTTGTTATGGCTGTGCTCCCGCCATCTTTTCTCCGACCAGATGATCGTTGTCCAGCCTGGAAATTTCATCGTGCCTCTGAGTGTCTCTGCAGTCGGGTCTACAAAAGGAAAACCGAGGTTTCCATGGTTCACCCAGAAAAATTGCGGCCAACCTCACTCATAAAGTGGCTAAGCGAGAATTTCAGAGGCTGGCCAGGGACTGTTTGAATGAAAACAATCAGATTGGGCATGAGCAAGAGTCAAAGCCAGAGGACAGCAACAGCCTTCTGGAATTCTGGTTACTTTGCAGAGGTACCAGTCAGGCCAGGTCCCCGCCTTTTTGTTCCAAGATGCTGGAAGGTGGCACAGAGATTCCAGAATTCTTGTAAGAAGTCGCTTGACTTTCTTGACAGAAGAACTCTATATTTTCTGACAGATGTCAGTCAGGAATTTCGAAGCACATGGTGTAAAAAGGCACCCGAGACTCTTGGACCAATAAAGTTGATATTCCATTGTCCAGAATATTGCACTCGCAACCCATCTAGAAGCTGTCTCGTAAGACTCGGACGTCATCATAGAATTTAGTATTCCCAAAGTCAAATCAACAACTGCCAGCAAAAGAAACTTGTTCTGCCTCGTCTTTACAAAGACTGTGATAGGTCGGTACTGTAGTCCAACCTCTATTAATCAAGTCAAGCTCGCCGCCCTAGACGTTGTCAGTTCAAAATCCTGAGCACTAACTGAGGATGTCGCTTTAAAGGGCCTGGCCAGCGAAGGAGATATTCTAGGTACACAGCGTCCGGAATTTCTGGAGCTGGGAGCGATTTTCACCGGCCACAAAGTGGAATTTCTTCGGAGAAAGTGAATTGTGACACCTGTCTCACTTGGATAGAGTTGCACCAAAAACGCAAAATATCAAAAATTCGAACGTCAACTGACGAAGAGCGAAGTTGATGCTGTAATTCAAAGGATTCTAAGAATGCATTGAATTAAAATCATCCACCTAGCTTCAATCCAAGGGTAAAAGTTCGAGGTTTGCCATCTGTTGCAAATTTGGGATGGAGATGGCGAGAAAGGGCAGGGCGATGGACATCATGTCTGAGAAGCTCTTTTCTTTTGTTAGCCAGGTCTCAAGATGATGACGGCTGGATGGAATAACAACCCACGGAATTATAAAGCAAAACGCTCAAACGTCTCGTTTGTCGTGTTGCATGTTGAAGTAGAAGGCGGGGGTGAAGGAAGAGAAGGGCGGCCGTCAAGAGGAGCTTTGTTGATGCTATCATATTGACACGTCTGGACACGTCTGGGTGGTTAACGTTGAGGTCGTGGGATTAGTGAGGTTGGGGTTTGCTCCATCGTCGCCCTGGACACGGTATCCAGCAACAAAACAAATCTCTGTAACCTGTTGCATAAAAACGCAACTTTCTAACCCCGTGTATAGAGTATATTGGAATTGAATTGAGGTAAGAAATTTGCAAAGTTGCAAAATCCAGCTCTTCCTTTATTTTTCAAGCAATGATCTTCTGGGCGCAAGCCACCAATTCAAGACAGCTGCTAGTCAAGTAGCTGGAAGCTACGGAGATAACCTCTCGAGCGGCTGTGAACTACAACTTCACGACCTTCAACCTCTCCTCTCAAACCATACTGTACCACCGCCTTATAGTTACTATCCTCCCTACCTCCCAAATGGAAACTCGCATCTTCGCAACGTCTCCCAGCCCGGGCCCTAAAGGAACAATCCTCACCGAAATCCTCTTCCTCCTCCGCTTCGTCCAGCAATCCACACTCTCCATAGCACTCTTTATATCTTTTTATTTTGTATACTGGCATATTATACTTATCGATAGTATTCCTAGTGGTCTTATAGTCCAAATACTCACTGTGCTTTGCCCGATTTTATTTCCCCTTTTCCATTACAGTCCCCGTCCCCATATCCTCCCTCCGTACATACCTACATAAACCAAAATACTAATTCCCCTCCGCTCTCCCACAGACAATCACAACCCTAATCCTCTCGCAACTCGCACACCTCTCTCACACCCTCTTCCCCACAACATCCTCTCTCCTCCCAATCAAAAACACTCTTGCGTCCTCGATCCTCCTCACTATCGGCTACGCCAGCCTCTTTACATCCATAAACCTCTCTGGTGCAGATGACTGGTTCAAACCGATCCGCGAGAGTAAAGGTTATTCCAGTCTTGCGCCGGCGGGTGTGGAGGAACATCATGCTGTGCTGAGCAGGTGTTTGAGTGGGTTTGGAGGTGTCGGGTTGTATGTATTTCCTTTCTTGTTCTTTACCTGTTTCTTTGCTATAGAAGTGTTGGAAAAGTAGCTGCTGATGATTGAGTTTTGTTGTTTGATTATAGATTAGCGACGATTGCTATTTCGATTATGGCGGCCAAGGAGAAGGGCTGGGAACTAAATTTGACAAGTCTGAATATGGCGAAAATGGGAAGGGGGGATGGTGGGTATGTGGCTGTTGGTGGAGAGGAGGAAGGATATGAGTTTGGTGAGGAAGAAACGATTTGTGCTGAGGAGGGGGGATTCAAATCGTCATAGTTATGGACTGAATGATATGTATATGGAAGGGATTTTGGGAGTTGCACCTAATTTGATTTGGGGGGAGGGATGAATGGTGTATATATGGGATAAGATGGATAGAGAATGGGTAAGCGCTTGGATTTGATACTAATTGATATGATTGGAGCTTATACTCCTTCTTGCTGTGGAGTTCTAAAGACGATATAATCGCGATCAGAACGGGGATTGACTTCCAGAGAAATACCGTTCCGAAGCTTCTAGTAGATACTTTTTTGGGTTACTTGAATCTCTAACAGTATTGCATGTCTGTAGCCAACATAATCTCACTTAAATAACCCCATATTCGTCAAACGAACAGCTCAAACCTTTACATTAAAATGGTATATCATTCGCCATACGTTCTGCACTACATCCACTCTACCTCTATGCCATCGGCTTCGACATCGGTGCAATAACACCTTGCTTAAGTAAAATGCGTGGCTTCGTAGCATCCTGGAATGTCGATTTCGTGCTCCATTCCTGTCCGATAGGCAGTCGCAAACTCCTCTCGTACTGCGCTCTCGTCTCGAACGGATGGGGAAGCGAACTGGCGAGGTACTTATTATTCTATCCTCTTTCGTTAGCACAAAGTCTTTTTGATAAATGAACAAATTTGGGGAGCCCTCACCTTCTTCACTTTCTTCTCATTAATAATCACCCTCTCCAACTTCGCATCCTTCCTGTCCGCTGCTTTCACACCACTAGTCTTCGTCAAGAATCTGCCCTTATTGCGCGCTTTATCTTTCTTGCTCACTCCACTTCCGACCCAACTTCCCCAACCAGGAAGGGTGTTATCAACGACTTTCTCGTCTTCATCCTCGATAGTTTGTTTCTTCTCAAGATCAAACTCGCCAACCACATCAGCGCCCGCAAAAGCACGCTTGATAAGATCTTGATCTTTGATTGCGAAAGGGAGGCGAATTTCATTTTCCGAGTTGGATGATTCTTCACCTGCATCCAAGGTTTGGACTTTCTTTTGAGATGCCTTTTTGGGTTTGGGTTTTGCGGCCGAAAGAGTCTGGGTGAGGTCGATGTCGACGTCGATTTCGCTGTTTTTCTTGTGGCGACGGCGTTTTGCTTCTGTTTCTGTGATCGAGGAGACATGGGTAGGCTCAACCCATTTCTTGCTCTTCGACGGTGCACTTTTCCGTGTTTCTTCAAATCCTACAAAATCTGCGTCTTCGGCATCTGAAACATCACCCTCCTCAAAATTCTCCTTCGATTTGGGCTTTGCTTTCTCTGCTGCCACATTCGCAGGTCCGAATAATCGTCGTCCAATATCAGCATCTTCCTCGCTATCAGAAGTTTCCCCAGCCAATTCTTTCCTGATATCTTCGACCATGGCATCATTTGCCATCTTCCGAGACGCTTCGGCTTTCTTCATGAACTTCAGATTTGCAAGTCTTGCTCCAGGTCCAGATCCGTCCAGGATCACATCGGAGCCAGCCTTTTTCAGTTGACGAAGTAGTCGCTTCCTATCCTCGTCTTCATCCTCATCACTTTGATCATCCGAATCACTCATAGAAGCATCAGAATCATCATCAAACTCCTTCCGTACGACTCGTCCCTCGACTCGTTTCCTTAACTCCTCGTCCTTTCTTGCCATTTCAGTGACCCCCGACATGACATCCGCATTCCAAGAAGTTTGGCCAGACTCCTTCATGGCTTTAGCCCACTTGCTGTTTCTATGTTTACCACCCATACGCGCCTCGGCACGTCTTCGATCCTGTGCTTCTAGCTCATCCTCAGATGGCTCAAATCCACCTTCTGCAAGGGCTTCTTGATTTTTGCGCTCTTCTCGCTCTCTCTGTTTTCGGTGTACCTTTCGGTAAGATTTACTTTTGATCTTTTTGATTCGCTTCGACTTGGCTTCTTCACGGAACAGTAAATCTCGAGCCATCCGCAATTGATCTCGCCTAGCCTTAACCTCTTCCAAAGACATCTTATTGGTTTCTAACTCCTCAAACTCTCGGAGATGGTCCTCGTCATCCTTTCCGTTAACGGTCGCAAGTCCACTCTCCTCCAAGATACTCTGGATCGTGGCTTCCAAGTCATTGAAGGGCTTTGACTGGTTTGTTGCGACAAGCTGTGCATTGTTTTTGGCGTTCGCGGTGTCGTTGTCTGGTAGAGGGAACATGAGATGTTCGGCTTCTCGATTGTGCTTCACTGTATCCGTCCACCTTCCGAGTGTCTCCTTGCTCTTATCATACGCAGCACTTCGGTCCAGACGATCCTGTTGGCGTCGCTCGAGAGGCACCGCAAGCGGAGCTTTGGCTTTCTTTACCTTACCAGAAGCTGTGGTGGAAGTAGCGAGTTGATTTCCGGGCTCTGACAAAGATAGACCACCTCTTCGCTTAACCACTCCATCGGTCGCATCGCCTTGTGTAAGATTTGCTATGATGTTGTGCAGAGCAGCGATTTTGTGAGGATTGGCCGAGTCGTCGTCTTCGTCTGCGGATGAGGCCGAGGATTCATCTTCGCTGTCGTCCATTTCTTCGTCGGATCCTGACATACTCAACATATCCTCATCAGAGGAATTGTCTGACACGTCCTTCACCTGCTTAGATTTGGACTTGGACTTCTTGGTTTGGACCTCCTCTTCATCCGAGGAAGAATTCAGCATGTCGGCCAAATCCACAGCGTCTTCTCCCAAGTCACCCTCCTCTAGCTCCGAATCTGATTCTTCCTCGTCATCCTCGTCGAGATCCAAATCCCCTCTGCCAGATTGCTTCTTGTTCTTCTTTGACTTCTTGTCCTTGCTTCCAGAAAAGGCATATCCTGCAAACCTTTCCTCGTCACTCTCTCCAAAAGCCTCGTCACTGTCCAGTTCACTATCATCGTCCGTGTCGACCTGTCCAATCTTCCATTCGTTGCCCTCACTATCACTCCCATGCTCAATATCCTCGCCGAAGCGATCTTTCGCAGAGCCCTTTCGCCTTTTCTTAGAGCTCTCCTCTTCATCTTCTTCGTCTTCTTCATCATCAGCCTCATCCCTCCTTCGTTTGTTCGGTCCATTTCCGCCCTCTTGCGCTCCAAATCGAGTCTTTTTCATTTTTACTCTGTCGGGATTCTCATGCGACGCAATGGCAAAAGCATCGAGAGTCCTCTTCTTAGCTTTCGAATTTGGTTTCGCCTTTGATTTCGAAGGCGCAGATAGCGACCTGCCATGAGCTTGTCGTCCTGCCATTATATCGAAAGTTGCGAAACGTCTACGTCGCAGGCGTAAGGTACGTTTCTGGTTATCGAGCTCTCGAAATTCTTATCGAACTTTTTGGGGTGGAGGGAAACTTTTTTTGGCGGTGCGGCCGCTGGCGTCAAGGGGTGGTCTTGGCAACCTCGAAATTCCATCGCGAACTGTAACGAGCTCATCGATTGATCTCCCTTTCCATCATCATCGCAGTAGAGAATCCGCCATCATGAAGCCGACACAAGCCCTTTTCAAGCGCATAGCTCGTCTTCGACTTACCACCAAACAAACAAATAAGGGATACTACAAGGGAACTGGGACGGGATCGACGGGAACGCATACAAAGCATGGAGGATACGTGATTGATTGGGACAAAGTCAGGACATATGTTGTGCCAGAGAACCTCAGCAAGTTTACGGTATGAGTTGGGAAGATTATAGGAATTATGGAGATGGATTACTGATCAATTGGTAGCTTACGCCGTTTGTGACGAGAAAGATCAAGCCAACGAGAGGACGATTCGAGAATGATCCCAAGGGGGCATTGAGCGGAGAGGCATATTTGGCACGCTGGAAGGCAGAGAATGGACAGGATTGAGTGTGTAATGTGAAAGGTAGGGTTCAGGGTAATAATTCTGGTGCTACTTAAACTAACATTGCTAGATTGTATCAGAATTGGGGATTGGCATTGGAACCGGCGTTGGAGAAATGTAGGAAATATATGTACAAATACGATACCATCTTCGAAGCCATTTCCGTTTGTAATCTGGATATAGACACGTTTCCAATATAGGTGATCGAAGTCGGACGAGAGGGCAACGAATCATTATTGTGAGGATGTGGTCACTAGAAGTATCTGGTAATGTTACGTTGTGGAAGCGATTGATTCTAATTGTAAGGACAGAGAATGAGCTGTGCAGGTTGCACGCTCTCCAAATTCTCACGGGCGAGATTGTTCACTGGCTTTCTTCTTGGTCTGTGTTATTTGTTGCTGCTTTGAGTATCAGTGCGTGCTGAAGCTGCAATTATTCTCGTCTACACCCACATTCCATGAAAGGAACATGACTTCCTTGACAGCATTTTTCTCAAGCGTCAAATTCCACCTCGATTTTGCTGTATCTTCGATTTATTTTTTTTTCTTTTCATCCCAGCAGTCTTTGCTTTGCTCAGGCGAAGGTTCAAGAGTTCTTCTTGACGCGACTCGCTTTGATTTGTGTATTACGAATTATGTCTGCGTATTCACAGAATTCTAACATCTCAAGATCAAGTGATCAAGTCGGAATAATTGCACTCCGGAGCTGTTCTTATCACCACAAAAGGTAGGCCCGTTACGTCCGCTGCAGCCATGGAAGGTCGGAGGTTCACGCATCCTACACAATTTACTTGTCACCCAAATACAAATACTACAACTTCACGCTATTAGTGATGACGAATATAACGCCTTTGGCGCATTCACAATCCTTCTACGCAGTCTCACTTCCTTGGCTCAAATTGCATGTAATCAGGTCACCAATCGTGGGCTCATAACCAGCCCCACCATTATTGGCATGACAGATCACTGCAGCCTCACATTTACCCGTGTCTCCCTAAACATCCCTCTTCACAGGGGTTTCATAGCAGTAGCAATGATAGAGATGGAATTCTGGCAACATTAATTCAAATCAATGCCGCCCGGCGGTGAGGCTCAGTGTGTTTTATCTGATGCGGTCAAGTGACAAATCAATGGCAGCTTCCTGCCCACGATGGTTCGGGTGAACCGAAACGGCCGAAGTTGGTGATGTTTGGGAAGTACCTAGGTGTTAAATGACAGATCTTGAATGGGGATGAAGTATTTAAGTACTTGATCTGTGTCGCTGTTGATATAGACTTTTCTATCATCATCTACAACAACATCCTCACACCTCTACTCTACTGGCTACTTCCAACTTACCAAGATATAACACTCAATCAGTCAACCACAATCAACAAACACACCTCAACAACCCCGTCTCACAAACCAAAATCAACAATGTCTTCCCCTCTCACTGAATTCGACTCCATCGTCGCCTCTTCCGACGTGACCTTCATCATCTGTACGTCTTCCCATTCATTCCTCCACACAAATCCTCCACTACTCCCACTAACTAATATTCCCTTCGTAGACTACCGCGGCCACTGGTGTAAATTCTGCCAATCCTACCTCCGCACGCTCCAATCCCTCACCCCCTCCATCGACTCCTCCTCAGGCACAGTCCTCGCCATAACCGCGGAACCCACCACAGACCTCCTTACCCAGACCCGATCACTCACTGGCTACACCGGCCCCGTCATAATCGACCCTCGTCACGAAATCGCCAAACAGCTCAAATCGCGAGGTATCGTCGACGTCGCCATCTCGGAGAAAAAGGGATATGAATTTGGATTGGCACAGCCGGCAGTTGTGGTGTTGAAAAAGGATGGGACGGTCTTGGAGAGTTGGGCCATCGTGCCGAGTTTGATGAATTTTGGGGGCGCGAGTGATAGGCCGGATTTGGTGCAGGTTTGGGAGAATGCGAAGGCGAAGTTGGAGGGGGGTGAGAAGGGAGGGAGACCCCATGCTGTTTATAGGAAGTTGGGCATGATGGGCATGATTATGGGGAAGGTTTGAGGGGAGAGGTCATGTTCGGTGAGGACTTGGTCTTTGGGTAGGAGGGTTGCGCGTAGAAGAGTTACTGGTGGTGGTGAGTTGTGAGTTGTTTTAGAAGCATATATTAGATTGTCTTCTCCTTACCTAGCGAGTTCTGCGTAATACAATTTTTAGAGTTTTAGTGTTTAAAATTAGATTTCTAGTGTGCTTAAGTCGTAAAGTCCAGGACCTGAGCGGACAAGTTTCAGTGGGCTACGGCAATAGGCATCTTGGCAGTTAGGCGTAAGTGAGTAGAGTGATTATCTTTTTCCTATATCTGTACAGCTCAGTACTGGATGGTCTATTTTCAATTAATACAAAAGAAAAGATAATGCCGTTTCTCTTTCTAGCCCCAACGCCGAAGCAAGTTTCCCGCTCCAATATCACACCCCATCGACTATTTTGATTCATATATATTTCCGACTGTCCTCCATTCACTCTGTTGATTTACTGACTCCATCCTCTTCACTCCTCTTCTTCTCACCGACCTCCTCATTGCTTTTCTTAACCACGTCACCACCCTGCTTCAGCCCCTTCAAACTCCTCCACTCCAATGTCGCCCCGGTCACAATGGTCGCACAAGCACATCCAACTGCCACCTTAAAAGTTAAAGTCAGCGCATGGTTATATGCTGCCAATACCGCTCCTAACTGCTGCTTTGGCACTAAATGCACCAACTCAGTGGTTCCGGACTGCAGGATAGTCTTTACATCCACACCTGGAATCTTTCCCAACCCAGATGCGAGATCATTGCTGAAGAGCACCTGAGCAATAGAAACCCAGATAGAACCACCAATACCTTGCATGAAGAACATGAGAGAGACACCAGTCATGACATCAGCTTTTCCAAGAACTGTCTGAGCAGCCATGCCGGGGATTTGCATGCCGAATCCTAGACCGAAGCCGAAGATGATTTGATAGCCGATCCACACTGGTGCAGGGGTGGATGGAGTGAAGGTTGTAATAAGGCCAGCACCGATGGACACGAAAACCGTGCAGAAGAGGATTTGGGGGACATAGTAGCCAGTTTTATTGGTGAGGATACCGGAAATGATGGAGCCGACTACAAGGGCAATGACGAGTGGGAAGGTGTTGATTCCGGATTGCACCTGCAGAGAGGATAGATGTTAGTATTTGATTGTATGGGAAGCGTAACATGAAAGGAGGACTTACAGCAGAAACGCTCTTGATGGCTTGGAACCATATGGGGAGGTAGTAAATCATAATGAACATCCCTCCGCTAGAGACGGCAGAAAAGAAGAGACCTGCTGCGATACTACGTTGTTTAATGATACGGATTTGAACAGTCGCATTCTCACCAACTCTTGATTGGACAAAGATAAAAATGCCAAGAAGAAGACCGGCAAGAACGAAGAGAACGATGACTCGAGCGTTGGACCAGGGGTAGGTGGTTCCTCCCCATTGAAGAGCAAGGAGAAGGCAGACGATACCAGGAAGGAGGAATAGATTTCCCCATGGGTCGAGTTTGATGAATTGTTGGTGGAGCTAGAAAGTGTTAGGAATGTATACTTGAAGACATTGCGTGCGGGGTATTATGTATGATAACTTACGGTATCAGTATTCTTGCTCTGTGGGACTTGCAAGATGAACAACAAAATCAAAACAACGACAGCGCCAATAGGCAAGTTGATGTAGAAACACCATCTCCAAGTAACATGGGTGGTAAACGCGCCACCAAGAAGTGGTCCCAAGATACTTGCGATACCAAAGATAGCACCAAATATTCCTTGGAATACAGGTCGCTTGTGGAGGGGTATGGTAACAATCATGATATTGATAGCACCACTCAAAATTCCAGCGCCTCCTAGCCCAGCTGTGTGTATGTGAGCATAAGAACATGGGTGGTTTGGAGAGAGTTATTTACCGATGGCGCGTCCGATGATGAAAGCGGTCGAGTTAGGAGCAGCACCACAGACGGTAGACTGTTAATATTAGTGTGAGCTTAAAGAAGAGGGAGAGAAGAGGCGTACTCCAAGTTCAAAATTCAAGATGGCGATCAGCAGAATGCTTTTGGGACTGTAGAAGGTATAGATGCGCCCATAGACAAGTTGAAAGCAGGAAGAAGTTATCAGATATGCGCTGGCGTACCATCCCACATCGTCGATGGAATGGAAATCGTGCACTATTTGTGGGATTGCTGTTCCGATGATGGTTCGGTCCTAGTAGCATAAACTTGTTAGCACATCGATGAAAGTGAGTTGGAGTAGTCGAGTTTGGACTCACAAGAGCAACGAGAAACATGGTCAAGTATAGAGCCGTCATAATCATGGCAATCTTTTTCCAGTCGGTAGGAAATTCATCCTCATCCTTCACCAGTTCCGTCGCATGATCTCTTGATAACTCGGCATCCTTAGATGCTCTGTCACCAAGCGGAATATCTTTCTTGTCGCTCGACATGGTGCAAACTTTTGCTCCAGGAAGATGAGACGGAGAATGTGTAGGGTTTGTATGTGAAATAAAATAATTAGTTGTATGATTGTTCAAGAGAAGAGAGAATTTAAGATACGATGAATTAATGGCGAAAGAGAGGAAACTTGGCGGTAGTACATATACAAACTCATGGAAATGGAAGGGGTCTTATGTTATCAGATCCAAATACTGGCCTTATGCAAAGGGGCTCTCAAGGACCCGACAAGCTTTGACGGAGTCATGGTTCGATGAGATCTCGGGAGCAACTCGTGGGCTGCTAATTCCCGAGCTTGTAAGAACCAAGTTGATGGGCAGGTGATTCGCTCAATTGTTGTAGTTGTGTTTGTGGTTGTGGTTGTTGGTGGGCTAGAAGTCCGGACCACTCGTCAGTTCGGGACCGAGATGTTCGGGACCGGTAGACTTAGCAGCAAAATGGACCTCTCAACCATAGTTGAAGGGATCGTGATTGCGCCGTCTTATTGATATCTAATTACTCTCAATCCAACACCATTATTCTTTTACTCGCACACTTGTTCTCTTTTTCTTGTTCTTCTCTCAGTTTCTACCTCGTCCATCTCACATGGATTACAATCGAGGTAGATCACATGACCAACAGGTGCGTTGGATCAAGCTTTCCAGGCTGCTAGCTCGGTCAACCAGCCGATTCTCCCAGGACGTCGTAAGCTTGATCCAACTTCCTTGTCACGCCTTCATATCTTGGAAAAACTTGTGCATGTCCTTGATCTCCTTCTGATCTCAAACTCCTACATGTTGTGTCTTCTTGTCAATGCTTTCTCCTTATAAACTTAAAACATGAAACATGTTCGCAACTCCTGCCCAGAGTCAGAGCCCTAGCACCCCACTCACGGATGAGAACCTGCGAGCGCCTGCTAACCCACCAGCCAAGATTACTCGAGGTCATTCGTGTATTCTCTGTCAGCAAAGAAAGGTCAAATGCGATCGCCAGAAGCCATGTTCCAATTGTATCAAAGCAAGAGCAGAATGCGTTGTTGCTACTCCCTCACAGCCACGAAGAAGGAGAAGAAATCCCACAGAGAGTGAACTCGTGGTACGACTCAGAAAATATGAGCAGCTGTTGAAATCAAACGGGATCAAGGTTGAGGGTGAAGACCCTAATTTTGGTAACTTCAAATCGTCTAATGCCGCAGAGGATGACATCAGCATCAATGACGTTCGACGACTTACCATGAATGCACCTCATCGTGTACGAGAAGTTCCTGGGGCTCTGTTCTTTGGAAAGACACATGCGCAATACGTCGAGAAGTATGACACACATCTTTCTTTTCCTAGTCTTATTAGTGATTTATGTATTTAGCACCTTGTGGGAGAATCTCAAAGACGAGATGGCAGAACAGCCAGATACAGAGTCCGAGGACGAGCCCCTGGATGAATACATCCTACCAGCCGGAGAGAATCTTTTGATGGGATCCGCAAATTCTCACCCTGACCTACGCCACTTTCATCCATCTGTTGCTCATATTTTCCGTCTCTGGCAAATCTACCTGGACAATTGCAACCCGCTCGTCAAGACTTTCCATGCTCCAACGGTACAGCAAATGATTATTGATGCAAGCGGAGATTTGTCGTCCTTATCCAGGCCCAATGAAGCACTGATGTTTTCTATTTATTTTCTCGCCATCGTATCGTTAAAAAACGAAGAATGTGAATCACACTTCGGTGAACCTCGACAAAAATTACTGGTGCGGTATATCCATGGTGTTCAGCAAGCGCTGGTGAACGCAAAGTTCCTAAGATCTCTCAATATTACCACCTTGCAAGCCTTTGTACTCTACTTGATTGGAGCACGCAGTCTTTACGATGCGCATACCATTTACACTCTGTGTGGTGCGGTGGTTCGGATTGCGCATCGACTTGGTATACACACAGATGTGGGAACGGCCAACCTTTCGCCTTTTGATGCCGAAATGAGGCGACGGACGTGGTGGCAGATTGTATTCCTAGATGGCCATGCATCCAAATTGGCTGGTGCACCATTTCCCGCTGTGAGTAGTGATACTTTCATATCTATGCAAAATCAAGCGCAGACTCTCCACACTTTGAGACTCTTCGCCAAAGAATCACATTCTTCTTTACTGACGAAGTTTGGCAGTGGCTTTCAAAATTTGATACCAAGACACCGATCAACATCAGTGATAGCGAACTCAATCCTACAATGAAAGAACTACCCGAGAGTAAAGAAGGTATTACAGAGATGATCTTCTGTACTATGCGATACCAGACAGTAGACATGCTGCGGAAAGTCGGTACCATACAAAAGCCAAACGAAGATGGCACATGGTCAACGCCGTCCATCGAGGAGCTTATCGCAACGAAAGATAAAGCGATTGAGGGACTTGAAGCTGTTTTCCATGAAAAGTTCATCAAATATTGCGATCCTTCAATACCACTTCAATTGTTGATGATATACATGGCAAAGTCGGTTCTGCTGACTATGAAAATTATGGCACACCATCCGCGACAATATCCTGATAAAGGAGCGTATGTTACATACTCATTCCAATTACCCCCCAAGAATGCTCAGTACGTATCAATCAATATCTGCTAATACCTCGTGGAATAGTTCGATACCACAATCCGAAAAAGATGCGTTGTTTGAGTATTGTGTGATAGAATTAGAGTACGATAGTATGGGTCACCAAAACGAACTCATTCAGAGATTTCTCTGGCATGTTCGTGTCTACTTCCAACTAGATGCATTCATCTATATTATCAGTGAACTTCGAGTCCGAACAACTGGACCAGATGCAGAGAGAGGATGGGAACAGATCCGACTTTCTTACCAAAATCGACCCGAACTCACCCAAGACACAAAAAATACATTATGGGTTGCAATCGGAAGCTTGGTTTGCAAAGCATGGGCTAAGAGGGAAGAAGCCATGAATGGTATTCTGCCAACGCCAGGTTTTATTGAGGTTCTGCGCCGCCAAAGAAATATACCTTCCAATAATCTTAGAGAAGCTGCTCGATCTCAACAAATATCACCAACTCAAACTTTTG
>JBAMDN010000771.1:0-16385 GCA_037074945.1 Tetracladium marchalianum | reverse complement strand
AGTTAGCATATTGGACATTTCATGCATGGATAACCTTGAAGCTTTCAAAGCACGGCCAACCTGTTCGCCTTACTTTTCGTTCCAGAGTCCGGGGAAAGTAAGCTGAGGCTTGATGTTCGTGTTGATAGAAGCGGTATGAGAGGTGGGGAATTGAAGTGGGCTATTGACGCCGATGTTGAAGATGTAACAATGCAAGAGACGTGATGAGAAAATGCAACCCACTTTCTATTGGAAAATATTCCAAGTCAATTGATAGGATCAAGTATGTCTCTCTCAACTTGAAGGAATATTTTACGTCGTTTCGGGCATCTCTCGTCTAAAACTCCTCAGCGGGTGTCGGGATTGACGAGAGCTGACAACTTCTCATTACGCTCAGTTTTCGTCCAAGATATGCCCTACCTAGACCTGCATATGGATTAGTAGGCAGTTCCATTCCTTCTAGCACTGGAATGAAATGGAGTGGTAAATCTTCAATCACTGGTGATCTCCTAACACAAATGCTTCCTAGTTCAAGTACATGAACCCTACCGAAGTAGAACGGAAGCAACTCTTTAATCTTTACTTTACCCATTCATCCCTCCAGATATCGAGAACCACGCGTGTAGAGTCGAACAGATTAGCCCGACAGGAAGTTCAAGGACAAGAAGCCGTGAAGGGCTGTTGAGGGCAATCAGAGACATAATACATCGAGATGCCTGAGCAAGAATTTCCAATATCTGTCTTTTGGGCATGTTTGATTCATTAACGTTTAATTTTGTTACCGCCGAATTGATTTGGCCAACATGGAACATGATCCTTCATCGAACTTGAATTGTTGTCGCTTAACGTATCCTCTCCAACCCCCTCCCTCCCCCAATCCCCACACTCTTCACACTTAAATTATTCTCAACTTCCCATGAAATAACGCAAATTCTCTCGCCCGTGTGTGTTTTCTCTCACTACAAATTACGATCACAGTCTCAACCGAACAATACCACCTACACGATCGTCTGGTGGATTCACCGAATTGCACAGACATTTCGGTGTCATGAGATCAACCCACTAACATGAGACACTCGGTGAGAATGCTGTTAGGTATGGCTTTATTCTCACTACCATTACCAGGATGGTGATTTATAGGAAGGTAGAGGCTTCTCTCCTCAAATTTTGAAGTTCGAGACCTGTGAAGATCTCACCCTCACTTTCTGACTCTAGAATGCTTTCCAATTTTTCAATTTCGCATATGCTTCTTCCCCAAAGTCAAGCAAACCATTCCTCTATTCAAGTTTGACCATCAATTCGTCCTTTTCATAAATTGAAACCAGGAATTCAACTCAATGATCGAACCGCACACGAAACACTTGGTATGTCCTCACTTTTCAACACTACTCGCCCACCAAATACCGCAACCCCCAGCACCCGAAGTCGCCCATCTGTTCCCAGAATGTATATAAATACCAATACCCATTCCCATTCCCTTCCCGTCTAACTCTACAAAGCATCCAAGCTTAAACTACCTGATGAACTTGACCGAACGGCTCTGCGATAGGAGGTACAGTATCCTTGAGGTCTCGTATAAAGGAACCAAGCAAACTGCAGAATTCTGGGAATCGCATGTGTATGGACGATGCATCGAGAAGTAGGAGGTAGAAGATATAGATTTCCTCTCATGGAGAAAATTCGGAGACTCGGACAGCGGTATTTTCAAAAATGTTTTTCATTATTTTCTTCCATTGGGGGAGGTTGTGTTGTCGATGTTAATCTCACGTCTATTTCCTCCTCCCATCAGTGCCACCGTCATTAAGCTTCTCAACAGAACCGCGTCAATCATCGAAGCATTTAGATCCCTCACTAGTTCTCTGTCCTTGACAATATTAATCGTCTAGGAACTAATTATCCATCTCAATTTCCAGCAACAAAGAATTAAAGAAATACAAATATTCCTTTTCCTGTCAACACCTGGGTCCTCGAAACACGTATGAAACACAAATCTGGTGCTCTCGTGGTCATTGGGTTCAGTCATGTAGTTGCTCTTTCTAATCTATATTTTGTGAGGAAGACCTGATCGGACATGGAAAATCTCGTAATGTTGGTGGTTGATGAGTTTAGGCAGGTTGGAAGAGTAAGGTGAGAAGAACAAAAATTGGAAGGAAAAAGATCGATCAAGTTGAGTGTGAGAGATGGCGTGGATGAATTCGATGTTGATGATGAGATTGAGAATCAAAGTCGAGAATTAAGAAGAGGGATACGAAGACACATATTTGGGGAATAAGAATATGAGGATTTAATAGGTACAAATACATTTCGCAGACTTGGATTCTTTACCTTTAATCACAAAAATTGAATAGAACAGGGGAGTGCAAATTCCAAATGATTTTTCAACTATGCGCTACAATACCAATCCAATTCGATCAATCCTATGGATTCATGCAGACCCTTCCCCACATCCAAGATGTTGCCAAAAACAGAAAGAATACGGGGTATCTGTTTCTCCCACGAAAAGCTCCACCCGACAAAGAGAATAAGGTAAAAGTAGTAGTAGAAGAAAACAAGATAGAACTATTCCTTCAAGGAGAAGATGTAGTCCTTCTACATTAAATCAAGTAGGTAGAAGTAAAAAGGGTAGAAGATTCCAACAAAAAGAAGTCAAATCACATGAGATGCAGATCTCATCCTCGTTCTCATCTTCCACGCTATGCAAAAACCCAGCTGTCACCACCACCAAACTCAACTAGTAGATATGCAGGACATCTACTCCTTGATACTCTCTTCTTGCGCCGTTGGTGCAGCATCCTCCTTCTTAGCACCACCAAATGCCCAACCCATCCAGCTAGCCCTCTTGTTGGCATTCTCCTCGCCACCACTGACCTTCCTATCATTCTCCTGCACCAATCTCAACGGTCTCGGTTTATTACCTGCAAACGTCGTTGCCTTCTCAATTGGTCTTGGTGGACTGGGGCTGTTGCCAGGTGTGTTCACATCGCCGCTCTCACTGCTACTCTCACTCGTTTTTCCAGGGAAATTGCCGCTCACGGGGACTTGGTTGCCTCGAGCCGCCGCGTTGGGATTGCCTGTGTTGGAGGCGAAGAAAGATTGCGAGTGGCGAGGGGTCTGAGGTCCGTGAAGAGGGGGCGAGATGGATCCGCCGCCTTTGTACATTTGGTTTACAACGTTGGCGGCGGCTCCAGTGTATTGCTCGCTCATGGGACGGGTGCGGACACTTGCAGCGCGGCCAAGACCAAAGGGGATGGATGGTGCAGTGTCGGGATCTGTGAGGGCAGAGTGTGGAGCAGGCATTTGGGATTGAGGACGAGAACGACGGCCGCCCATTGCAACTGACTTTGCGCGCTGGAGGATGGATTGCCCACTTGCTTCCTTTGGTGGTGGTGGTGGTGGGAGATCCTTGTCGAAATTAGCTCCAGGCTTGAAATCGGACGATTGATCGAGGATGGCTTCAAAATCTTGGTGTTGTAGGAGACGCTCAATGATCTTGTTGATATAAAGTGTGAGCGCTTTGTTTTCTCCCTTGGAAGCTTTGAGCTCGCTTTCAAGTCTGCGGTAGTTTTCGCTCTCGCCTTCGCCAGCTTCTGAAAGCTCGTCTGCGAGACTTGGTGCAGCTGTTCTTCCTTCGAGAGCATTCAAGGCATCTTCATTGGCGGCAGATCCCATGAATTCGCTCTTTGTGAAATCGCCAGTCAGAGTCTTCTCGGAAAGGAGAAGTTGATAGCTCTCGTTATCTTCCATCAACCTAGCATTGGTCATGCGTGCCTCCAAAAGCTGTCTTTCAACCTCCTGCATCCTTCCACCTCCCATGTTCTCAGATTCGACCATCTTGATTTGCGCTTCGGCAAGTTCCAAGCGGAGAGATTCGATAAGACGGTCTTTTTGGAGGATCAATTTGGAGTTATTTCGCGAGTCGCTACGGTTCAATCCAGAAGATGGCGCAAACTGGCTTTCGAGACTTGGAGATGAGTTGTTTGCTAGAAAAATTAGAGAATTGAAAAAATTCATATTATGATAGGACTTACATCGCCTTGGGATCCTGCCTTCCTCATCTAGGTTTGATCTCTGGTTCAAAGAGTCCTTCAGTCTCTGGATAACCATTTGCATCTCCTCTTCTCGGTTGGCAGTCTCTTCTCTCTCCTTGTTCATGGAACTGCGCTCTGCTTCGTAGATTGACTCCATTTCGCGCTTCTGGCGGAGCGCATCTCTCTTGCCATTCTCCAGAGCTTCTAGTCGCTCGTCATTCTCGTGAAATTTGTCTTCCATCTTCCCTTGTTCAAGGAGCGCTTCGTCCAATCTAGCTTGTAGCACTTGCGATTGCTTCTGGTATCCTTCCGAGGCTATCTCCGCTTGTCGTAGACGTTCTTTCAGATCGTCCAACAAGGCGATTGTTTCTGCTCTGGCCTCTTCGTCCGCCTCGGACGTAGTGCTGCTGTTACTAAGATTTGAAGCGCCGGCGCCAGGTCTTTGCATTGAAGCCCGCGCACCGGTGCGTATCGATCGATTTCGCGCAACGCCGTTTGGAGGAGTAGACGACGCAGATGTTGGTGTTGTTCTACCTGGTGTCGAAGACTGGGAGTTGGGATCCGTTGAGGGCCTTCGACCTGCGGCTGTGCCCACGAGGGGCTTCTTCGTTGCTGTTGACATGATTGCGGGGTCAAAAGTAGCGTTGTTGAATTGTGATATCCAAAACTGCTGCGGCCACGGTATGCGATAACGAGGTTTCTTGTTTCCGAAAATCTATGGAGAGGCTTGATGAAGATCTACGCTGGATCAACCCATGTGCTGTGCGGGATGAGATGTGGGGAAAGTAGCAGAGCAAGCTGCAGTCGCAAATGAGCTATTGCGCAACGCTGTGAGGATGGTGGTGATAGCGATAATGCGATGATGTTGGGAATTGTTGTTCCCGTTGTTGACGTTGTTGTTTGTTTTGGGAAGCTCCGTGGCCTGAGAATGTTGATTTCAATAGTCCGTCCTCCTTCTTTCAGATGGTCGTTGCTCCCGCGACTTGTCCTCGGATACACTCCTGATCCTTGTCGGCATAAACAGCCAGTCGCGTTTGTAATTGCTCTTTAATATTCGAGAGATTCCGCGTGTCATGCAAATTGAAACGCGGCAGAAGATTGATGAAGCTCGGCATGGACAATGAAAAGGCGAGATCAGATCAAAAAGACAACATCGTCGAGACGGTTCAGGTTGCAGAGTTCTAGCAGATGTTGGGCGATGGCAATTCCCGTTCCTAGAATAGTTCAACAGCCGCACCGCTGTCAAGCTTTGAGGCTAGAATGAAGGAGTTGAGAGCACTAAAAGCGAGAGATGTTCCGCAAACGCAAGTTTGAAGTTCAACAAAGAAGAAGGATTTTATTCTCATTTCATTTGACGAACAAAATCGTAGACTTTAATGTTCTGAGCAGTGTTTGAGATATTAATGAGTCCCTTCACCTATCCAAATGACATTCAGGTGATATGGGCTTGGCGCCTAGGAGTCGCCAGACCTGAAGCAGACTAGCGGGACATTTTCCCACACCAAAAACAGTCCAAATTTCTGTCGAGGAGATTCTTCAAATACCTGCCGGAGCATCAATTGACCACCATACTCAAGACTCAATTAGAATCTTAAGTCGCAACGATGGCACCAACCAAGAAGAACAAGAAGGCCTCTGATGGCATCAACTCGCGCCTTGCGCTTGTCATGAAGTCTGGAAAGGGTGAGCAATTCTTTCTGCGTTGCCGAATGATGGAAATTCTAACATCCTCTTCTCCCAGTCACCCTTGGATACAAGAGCACCCTCAAGTCCATCCGCTCTGGAAAGGCCAAGTTGGTCATCATTGCCGGCAACACCCCTCCTCTCCGCAAGAGTGAGCTCGAGTACTACGCCATGCTTGGAAAATGCAATGTCCACCACTTCGCCGGAAACAACGTAAGTACATACACATCTTCTTTGTTTGGTGGTTAAAGCTTCGCTTCTCCACACCCCAGCGACCGTACTCCTCTGAGTATGCGAGGGATCTGCCCAGCGAAAAAGTCTTGCGACTTTGGAGGGTATATTCATTTTGCTTACTTTTTTCTCCCCATTCAGATTGAGCTCGGTACCGCCTGCGGTAAGCTCTTCCGTTGCTCCGTCATGAGCATTCTCGAGGCTGGTGACTCTGATATTCTCAGCGGTAACACCGCTTAAGTTTGGACGAGAAGGATGGATGGTGGAGGAAATGGAGACTTTGATGCGCATATGAGCCGCAGGTACCGCTTCAGGACAAAGATGCAAGGAAGCGGTTGAAATCAGCGTAGCTCGTAGCACAAGAAAAGGTTCCTCTTCAAACACCATACAAGATTTAATAAGAATGGGCCCGTGGAAATTTTGTGAGAACTCTTGGTATTTTCTTCGATCGGAGCTATGGTGAAGATGAAGCCCCGATGCTTGGAACTCCGAAAGCATACTACACAAAGTCCATGACAGATATGAGTCAAAGTAACTAAACAATGTCTATAAATCGCCACAAACTCCTCTTCTTGCCTTCGTAAATATCATTTTCATCTCGTTGTGACTCCCAATCTCGAGTTCTTGCCTCTTTCTCACTTTCGAAAATTGTGGTTGTGGGTACGGTATTATTAAGCGAACCTCTAGCGCGAAAGTTGGATTTCAAATCTTGAACGCTTCCCAAGTCCTTCAAAGAGGTCGACTCCCCTTGACACCATTTCAACGACAACACCCAACGACAAGTCCACCTAGAAATCATTCAAGATGGCCCGCCGACCTGCGAGATGTTATCGTTACTGCAAGAACAAGGTGCGTGCACTTCTTGCTCGAGTTCCTGCCCGTTTTCGAGCGCAAAGAGGGTCATAGGAGGGGGAAATCGAGCTCAGCATTATGATCGCCACGACGACATTTGGCAGACGATCCGTTGAACCTGCGATTCACTCTGCACTTGGAAGAAGCTCATACTGTTCGGTTCCTCAAAACTAACTCTTTTTCTTCCCAGCCATACCCAAAGTCCCGGTTCAACCGTGGTGTGCCCGACCCAAAGATTCGTATCTTCGATCTTGGTCGTAAGAAGGCCAATGTTGACGAGTTCCCTCTCTGCATCCACATGGTCTCCAACGAGTACGAACAGTTGAGCTCCGAGGCTCTCGAAGCCGCTCGTATTTGCGCAAACAAGTGAGTCTTCTTCTGGAGGGATGGAAATGGATTATAAATCGAGAGTTTGGGATCAAGAAGCTGGAAGATTATGGGATATTCGTGGATACAGAGTCTAATATGGATGTTTGAAGGTACATGGTCAAGACTGCCGGAAAGGAAGCCTTCCACCTCCGTGTCCGAGTTCACCCATTCCACGTCGTCCGTATCAACAAGATGTTGTCTTGTGCTGGAGCTGATAGACTTCAAACCGGAATGCGTGGTGCCTGGGGAAAGCCAAACGGAAGTGTCGCCCGTGTTAACATCGGTCAAATTATCTTGAGTATCCGTACTCGTGATTCTTGTAAGTTCTGCACTTCTAATCTACCATTTCTCCTGCTAACATTAACACAGTCCGTCCCAACGCTCTCGAGGCTCTCCGTCGCTCACAATACAAGTTCCCTGGTCGCCAAAAGATCATTGTCTCCAAGAACTGGGGTTTCACTCCCCTCCGTCGTGAGGAGTACATTGAGAAGAAGACCACCGGACAAGTCTTGGTTGATGGTGCATACGTCCAATTCTTGAGGAACAAGGGAAAGTTGGAGGACAACGTCCGTCGTTTCCCAGCTGCTTTCCAAGAGGCTTAGGTTGTGTGTAGTGGTTTTTTGATCGGCATGGGAAGGAAGAAAGGCGTTGTTTTGCAATGGTGGGATATGATGATGTCCTCTGGCATTCAATCTGATCATTGTACATAAGGAATTACAACAAACTTCTGCTTCTACACACATTCATCTTTCTGGGATTGTCTAGTAATGGAGATCAGCTTACGAGTGATATTTTATGGAGGGGGAAAGTAGATGGTGTACTTTTGAACCGAGTGCCTTCTCCATCTATTTTCCGCGTATTGCTCAAGTATTTACGGAGTGGTACGGAGTCCATCCTCTTAGTGCTTACACCGACTTCTCGTTGAATCTGACAATATCAGTTGGGCAATGCCATCCTGACCTGCTTACGGGATATGACTTGATCAAAGACTTTCGAGTTGAGGACTAAATAATTGTACTTCCGTGAAATGGCGTTTTTAGTTTCCAATGTCTCTGCAGTCCTTCCTCCACTTCTGCCCAATTGTCATCCGACAGCGGCGACAGCGGGAGCAATGCCGCTAAGATCCAGGTCGTATCGCATCATCAGCGAGCTTATCGCGCAGTCAAGACCACACTAATCTGACAGCACGCATCAACAACATGTACTGTACTTCGTAATATGCCCATGATTATTAAAATCATATTCTCATTCTCTTGCCTTTGATCTTGTCTCTCTATATTCCATCCTCCCATCTCTCACCCGTCTTCAGCATCCTCATCTTTGTTGTGACTTTACCCCACGCAGGCCCGCCATCTCAACCAATACCAAAACCCCATCCACGTGGACATTGTCACTTTGTCCCTCCCTCGAGACACACGACTCAAGTCAAGTTGTACCTTTGTATGGTCTATTCACCGACATCACTTACCCCCTATTTCCTTCTTTAGCTCTTTAATTTTCCCGGTCACTATCACTCTTCCAAAGTTCAATCCCGACACGACCGCTATAGCCTACGTACGGATTGGACTGCAGGCATTATCTCGGGAAATTCACCGCGGTAACTCAACACCATCTTCCTCTGTTTAGCCTATGAACTTATACTTCTTCAAGAAGTACTGAATCCGAATACCGGCTGTCGGGCTCGAAGACAGCAGATACATATTTCCAACCTTCCGACACCTATCTGCGAACACATCGTCTATCAAAACAATGGCATTCCGTCAACCCACCCACCACGCGCCCCAACGAATCTATACCGCCCCCTCAGACACCCCACCGCAACCGCAAACTACAAGTCCTCAGCCTCAACAGCCCGCCGACGAGCAAGAATGGATCTTATTCTCTCCCGTGGCGAACTCGAGCACGAATCGAACATACACGGCTACAACCGCCACTCGAACTGCGGGGAGATCGAGGATAAGTGATTTTGGGAGTTTCAATACACAGGCGAGGAGCTTCAATATTGATGGGCAGTCGGAAGATGAGGGTGAGATAGATGAGGATGATGAGGTAGAAGAGGATGGGGAGTTGGATAGTCTGGATAGTCACCTACATGAGTTTCGATCAGAACCGAGTGTGTATAGACGAAGTGCTGACGCCACGGGAACGATATTGCCTATGCATGATGGCTTGGGAAGCTTTCGTGTTGATAGGTCGGGCGAGGAAGTGCAGGAGCAGTTGTATGCGTTTGAGAGATATAATCCCAGACGAGTGAAGAGGCGGAGGGAGAGTTTGGAGTTGGGACAACTAGAACTGGAGAATGAACGGGTAGTGGATGCGGAGCGGATACGACGAATTGAGAAGTGGCGGATGGAACAGAGTCGAGTGCTGGTAGATGAGATACAAAGGGAAACACGGAGACGTAGGCTTTCTATGTCGACCGAGGCGAGAAGTGTAGTACAAGACCGTGAACAGGAGGATCTGGCCACGCTGAGTACGATAGACTCGGAACAGGAAGATGTTGTGGACTCTCAGAGCGAGACTTTCTTGAACCGAATCGCAAGGAGATTCATTGAAGACCTTATGGGTATTGACGACGACCTCCTATCAATCTTGTTTGGAGAATCACTACCAGAGGACGATGATCTTTCAACAACTCCTCCGGCGAATCAACCTTTTGCAAATGGTTTAATACCAGCATCTCAATTTGACAGATCATCATGGGAGCACAAACTCCTCGAACGAATAGCCAACGAGTTGGGCATGCTAGTAAACCACATATCCGACCACCCAGGTGCATTCAATACCTACATCCACACCCAACAACTCTCTCTCCCATATGCCGGCCTTCCAGTCATCTCAGAAAGCACTAAATCTTCTACGCTTCTTCAAGCAGAGCCTCAGCAACCTCAAAACACAACTCTCGAACCCATTTTCCATCCCACAATCCAAAGCACCCCCCTCCCCATCCCACACTCCACCACCTCACTCACACAAAACGACGAGAATGCCACCCCTCGCCAATCAAACATCCTAACCCGCGAAGAATGGGAAGCCGATCTCGACATTAAAATGGTGTTCCACTACCTCCGCGATAGATTCACATCTAGATTCCGCACTGCTCCCTCCACCACCACTACATATACCACCGGACAATCAGCATCTACCATCTACACCACCTCCAACCTCGCCACAGCATCTACAATCGACACCGCTGCTCGTGCAGCTCGCGTCCGTCAACATCATCCGTTGGTTAATATCAATAATAATTCTCGTGAAGCGAGGAGGAGGAGTAGTATTGAGCGTAGTAGGACGTGGAAGGTTAGTGTACCTGACGGGGGAAGCTCATCGTTTAAAGCGAGGAGTGTGGGGAGGAGAGGGAGTAGTAGTTGTGCTAGTGAGAGGGGGGTTGCAGCGGTTGGAGGAGGTGTAGGTGGTGTTAGTGGTGCTGGTGTTGGGGCAGTGGGCGTAAGAAGTGGTAGTAGTAGACATTATTGGGATTTTGGACCAGGAAGTGTGGGGAGTGGAAGTTTGATTACGAGTGCGGGTGGTGCGGGTGGTGGTGGGATGGGGAGTTGGGGGGAAGTGTGAGATTTGAACTTTGAAGTATCATCCTATTTTGGAGGGGTATAGTAACATTGTATGTGTACGATATTATTGTTGATGAAAGATGATGAAGAACGCATGAGGGAACGACATGGAGTATGGGCAATGATGGCGAGCATATGAAGACATGAGATCATGCACTTTCCGGAGTTTTTGGAGGGTTGGCTTTGGGGTTCGTTTGGCGTTTGCGTACTCGGGACATGATATTATCTTACCTTATATATATTCTACTCCATCTCTTTTGTCTGGTACTGTTCGCTGGACGTTCAACATGCATTTTGGAATTAGAATCGGAACTTCTGTTTGCGTGCATTATATACTAACCTACCTACATACATTCACACAAACACACATGCATATCTATTTATAGCTGAGTCTGAAATATCATATGTTCTGCGTCGAAACCATCTTCTTGGTTGTACGATGGAACATTTCTCATCTCTTTGATGGTTGGTGTACCAACCAACGACTTGGTGACATGAAACTGAGTATTTGTTTCGGAGGGACATGTTCTGGCATAAGATAACAAATATTACACAGATCAAAATATCAAAATATACCGCAAAACGGTCAAATATACCAATATGCGTCACTTGTATACTCTTTTTACCTACATGATACCCTTATCAACATCACGGTATGTTCACAAGGGAGGATATGCAAATCTTATCAACATGCTACCGTGGGAAATCGAACATACAGGTCTTTGAATTTGTTCTTCCCGCTCTTACTACCCACAGTTCTTGGTTTTTGGATGGTAGGACAAGCAATTAAGGTAGCTAACTACCTAGGTTCAATTGTAGACTGAGTTGAGAAGGTGAGTTGGACGTGACGAGGCAAATTCATACATAACCTCTTCTTTCCACAAACTCCTTCGCCTCCGCCGTCCCCTCACGTCTAGGATCCTAACTTCCTTAATATCAGAGTACTCAGGCGAGATTCCTAGCGACGCATAAAATTTCAATATTACATCTGTTTTTTCACTTCCTTCCGAGTCCTGTTGCAATTCTTACCACAAGAGAAAGACAAGACGAAAAAGATAATCTACACTCTTTTGCCTACCAATATAGATACTGTCCCACACATATACATATGCACATTGCACAGAACAGAAGACATTGTTGATTTCGAAATATCGCTTAATTCTTTTTCGCAAAAAAACCACCTTGATCTATTTAATATAATCCATAATCTTTCACCACTACAGTTTCCCATAACCACTTTCCATAACATCCATCATACCACGGAAATCCACACCACAGAAACGCCCACGCCATGCACCACAAAAACAACAAAAAAAGACAAAGATTTGCCATCCTTCCATGTAGTGATTATACAAAAAAAGACAAACGCAACAAAAAAGAAAAGGGTACGTATAAAACCGATTGGGTCAGATCAATCGAAGAACAAGATTCTCATGTCCATGATTTCTCCGCAACGTTGTTCTCTCTCTTTCCTTCCGCCAGAGGTAACAAAAGAAAATGTGTAACGTAAACAACAAACAGCGAGCAGGAAGACGTATAATGAGGAAAGAAGAGATGCAAAAAGGCATTTGTTTAAACCCGATTCGAAGCATCACCCTTCTCATTAAACTTCTCATTCCCACCACTCTCGCCACCAACAATGATCTCAGGCACGCTGATATCACTGCCAGTACCGCTGCGCTCGCGTTGAGTCATGCTATCAGTAGCAGTAGTCTCCTGAGTCTCCTCAGCGGACTTCTCATCCTTCTTCTTCTTGATGCTTGGAACCTTAGCCCACATGCGTGATAAAGTACGCTTGCATGCGCGGAAAACGGTACGGAATGGTGAACCGAAGATGTGCGCAATGCGAGCAAAGTATGCGTCGGGGAAGAGACGAATGAGGACGGCCATGGGAAGGGAGAGTGATGCGAGAACGAGACAGATAGCCCATTGAACGCCGTCGATGGGAGTGATGCTGAAAGCGCGGCCACCAACGAAAACGATGGCGACTTGAGCACCGACCATGATGCAGTTGATACCGATGAAAAAGTAGTTGCGTTGTAGACCTTCGAAGATGTTGAATTTGTTGTCCAGACGACGGTTGTTGAACTCGTTGAAGATTTGCATCCAGACGAAGGTGTTGAAGACCATGGTGTCCAACTCGAGTTTCTTGATGGGGTTGCTGATATCGTAGCCGAGAATTTGTTCACCGGCGAAGTAGAGGACGAATGTGACGACGAGCTGGAAGATGGCTTGTCCGATAATCATTTTCCACATGTTCATGGTGATGAGAGGTACCTTCTTGCCCTTTGGTCCGCGGTTGAGGATTTCTGGAGTTGGAGGATCGGTTGCAAGGGCGAGTGCAGCGAAGGTGTCCATGATCAGGTTGACCCAGAGAAGTTGCACGGCGGTGAGGACGGCGTGCATGTCTGGGTTGGAAACGGCAGAGACGAAGGTCAGGAGGACAGCAGTGATGTTGACTGTAATTTGGAACTGTGAACGTTGGTTAGTTGTGTTAGGTGTAGAATCGGCAGTAAAAACTTACTTGAAGGAATTTAGCCACGGCGTCGTTGACTGCACGACCCCACATGAGAGCCTTCACAATCGAAGCAAAGTTATCATCCATAAGAACGATTGAGGAAGCCTCCTTGGCAACTTCAGTACCTGCGATACCCATGGAGAAGCCAACATCAGCAGCCTTGAGAGCAGGTCCATCATTGGTTCCATCACCGGTAACAGCAACGGTCTCGTCGAGAGCCTTGAGCTTTTGAACGAGGATTTGCTTGTCGGTTGGAGATGAACGAGCGAGAACAGCGAGGTGGGGAAGGACGCGGAGGAAGTCTTCCTCAGAGAGCTTGCGGAAAGTAGGTCCTTCCATAACGATATCATCCTCGCTGGTGAGAATGCCACAGTCGGTAGCGATAGCGCGAGCAGTTTCGATGTTATCACCAGTAACCATGCGGACCTTGACACCTGCCAATTGACACTTCTTGACAGCTTCTGGAACACCATCACGGACAGGGTCCATGATACCAACGACACCATCGAGAATCAGATCTTGGAGAACAGGGTCGAATTCAGCGGAGTGGGGGTCGGCAGATGTTTGAGTACCAGCTGGAGGCCAGGATGGAAAATCTCTGTAGACCAAGGCGATTGTACGAAGGGACTTTTGAGCGTAGGTGGAAATCTTTGCGAGGGTCTCCTCGCGGATTGCCTCGGTCATCTCGGAGACCTCTCCAGTCTTCACATTGGAGATAGAAGTACATTGGCGAAGAACGATTTCAGAAGCACCCTTGACGAAGAGACGATATCCACCCTTTGGAAGCTTGATGACAGCACCCATACACTTCTTAGCAGAGTCGAAGGGAAAGATTTGAGCAACATCGGCGGATGAGCGTTCGTGCGACAAAGAACCCATTCCCAAGTGGAGTTTGGCGAATTCAAGAAGAGCGACCTCAGTCTTAGAACCGATAAATGCTTCCTCTGCATTGTCTGGGCTCTCAAAGGCAGTAGAGTTGATGGCAATTGATTGGATGAGAACCTGCTTGCGCTCAGCGGGGATGGTTTGGGCGAATGGTGCGATTTCGTTGTTCTCGAAGTGATCGTTTCCATTGAAAGTACCGGCCACCACGGTCATGCGGTTTGTGGTCAATGTACCAGTCTTGTCCGAGCAAATCGTAGTAGCATTTCCCATAACCTCGCATGACTTCAAAACTCTGACCAAATTGTTTTCCTTGAGAAGTCGAGTAGTGGCGAAAGCCAGAGCTAGAGTAACAGCGAGAGGGAGACCTTCTGGCACAGCCACCACAATAACGGTGATTGCTACAATGAGAATATCCGTGAACTGAGACGCCTTTTGTGCGGGAGTGTTGGGGTTGTTGGAAAGACCTCCGATGAAGCGGAACAGAAGGACGAAGAAGAGAAGAGCAGCAGCGCTGGCACCGAGTTTGGCGATAGCTGTGGCGAGGCCGTCGAGCTTCTTTTGGAGAGGCGTAACTTCAGGATCGGTTCGCATGGACATCATGATTCTGCCAAAGCTGGAGTACTCGCCGACGGAGGTAACAAGGTAGGTACCGACACCCTCGAGGACCTTAGCACCAGAAATAATGAATGGATCGAGATCCTTGTGATCGGCGTGGCCATTCTCCAAGAGTCGCATAACCTGCTCAGCAGCAGTCTTCTTGATCTGATCAGATTCTCCAGTAGCCGAGGATTCGTCGCATTTGAGATTGTGACCACTGATGAAGATACCGTCGACTGGAATCATGTCTCCGGGTTCCAAGTGAACTACATCTCCAACCAAGATATCGTGGACGTTGAGCATGAAAGACTTTCCAGAACGAACAACCTTGACCTCGCGATCATCCTTCTTTGCGTTGAGCCTGACGAAAGCGCGCTCCTTTTGCCAATCGTTCAAACTTCCAACCAAGACCACAATTACGATGGCGACTGTAATTGCAACACCTTCAATCCAATCTACAGGTTCAGGCTCTCCAGGCTCTCGGTGGGCTCCAAAAGTCTCGTATAAACCAAGTGCTAAACTGATGGCGGCAGCACCACTCAAAAGTAATAACACCTTATCCTGGTATGCCATCCACATCAACTTCCATAATGGCGTAGCCTTCTTTTGTGGAATAACGTTCTCGCCAAAAACTCTCTTGCGGTCGTAAAAGCTGTCGGTATGTTTGGTCGAAATATGTTTGCTGGAATCTCTCGCCAGAACCGGACGGGGTTGCGTCGATTGATTCTTAAAATCACGAGCCTTCTTTCTGTATCCAACTGCCTCCTCAAATGAAACGGTTCCTTCCAAATCTCCCTCATCGATGCTGAGACCTGAGTCGATATCCGTCCTCAAACCAAACTCGATGCCCGGGAGACCACCCAAAGCAATAAACGCCTGAACCGATTTTGGATTCAATAACTTGTTCAATTGACCAGGACTGTATGCAAACGAGTTCTTCTCAACTTCGAAATCCTTCTCGGTACCGGGGTCGGGATGTAAGGCTTCTTCAGTGTTGTCGAAGGTAATTGTTGATGCGCTGCTCATGCCACCAGGAGTGGTTGGCAGACTTAATAACGAAGTACCCGAGACCGCAGATGCTGATCTCGAGTGCCTGGTAGTAGAGGGGGATATTTCATTGTCGGAATTATCCTTTGCGCAAGTTAGAGAGCGCCCATGGCAGGGTAAGGGATAGCAACTTACTGAGGTTTGCACCTGTAATTTTGGTACAGACAACATCTTGTCAAATATTTTTGAGAGTGCTAAAGTTAAAAACTTCTCATGCAACCAAAACTGCAGACAATGTAACAGATCAAAGTGTTGATGTTGTGTTATGTAGTCTGTTGTCTTTGTGTCGTGATCTGAAGAAGGCAGACTTTGGAACGAGGCTATCGTCTAGGATATATCCTTTGACGTTGAGGCACAAAGCACAATGTCCAGGGCGCAGCAAAGCGGTATGATGCCGCTTTTGCAGCTGTAGCAAACTCAACGACGGCAGCTAGGAGTTTGACGGACTTTGAAAGATGGTGGCAGAGGGAATGGCAGCGGAGGCGACTGAGAGCGAAAGCGACGTCTTTGCGCAGCACATCAACATCAATCAAGGAAGAAGTCCAGACACAACACCACCAAAACAACAAAGAATGATCGAGCTACTCCACCTGGCAAACCCCCTACAAACATCTGGAATCAATCGAT
>JBAMDN010000770.1:0-16267 GCA_037074945.1 Tetracladium marchalianum | reverse complement strand
AGTGGGGCATCAACCGGGAGCTTCCCGTAGTACCGTAGTGTCCAGGTGAAAACGTGCAAATCACTTGGCCGCGTGGGATGATGACTGGATTTGGATTGGGTTTAACTAAATTTATTTCGATCTTGAGATATTTAGACTGGGATGAAATAATGGAATCAATACCGTGGGTCACCAACCCAATCCAACTTGTTGCTGCACACCATGTAAACGCCTTTTTGAGAGCGGCAATCCTCAATCTGCTATAAATACACACCTACCACAACATTCTCACAACACCACTAAACGATCGCATCAATAAGACCGACATTTGCCCACACCGAGACTTCTCTCCCCCTTCCTTAAAAAAAATAAAAAAGCCGTTACTCCCAGACTTGCATCCAACAACAAACAATCACGAATAACAAAACACCACGACTCCTATCTCCTGCACAAATAATATCGTTGAGGTGGCTGCTGAACTACCCCGCTCTGTGTCCATCACCACGAAATGTGCTTGGAAGTATGGACGGTACCTAATGCAACTTGAAATGCTTGTCTAAAGGCTGGACTCTGACAAATTTCAAACCTGCAGAGTGTGGAGGGATCGTCCTAAGCACTAGGCAGGGCTGAGATTACTTTATTAGTTCTCATTTGCCAAGGCCAGTCGGTTGGAAATTGTGCAACTTTATATGCAGGTGTGCAGATGCTGTTTTATTTTACGCTTTGGAGGACAGCCTACTTATCTTATATTCTATTTACTCCGTACAACTCGAGACGATCATGGCGGGAGAATACCTCAGTCTACAAAAGCAGGTCTTGATGTTCCATACTGTCTCCAAGATACTTGACACATGTGAACGGCAACTCGTTCCAAGTCTTGTGTTCGGATTTGAGGCTTGAGGCTTGAGGCTTGGAGAAACTTCAACTACTGTAATATCCCCGAGAGGCTGAAGGGGAACGGACTTTCTCATTTCTTTCATGTGAATATTGATGGTTTTGATAGGGCTTATGTCAGCCTTCCTTTGATAACTTCCAAATGTTCAGCTCACGAAATAGGTAAGTAGGTATGTAAGTTAGATAAATCTGCTCGCAAGCTGCTTGGAGACATTTCATCTCATTCTGTGGAAGCGTTGTTTGGACAGACTCATCTCATCTCTTCTCTTCTCCGAATGAAGAAGAAAGAAGAGAAAGAAAGAAAAAAGAAAAGAAGTCTTCCCTGGTCGTACGTCTAGTCGCTCCATCTCGACAGCGCGCGCCGCTGACTGACAAAAATGGTGGAACTTGCCCACTTCAACGAAAACCTCCCCTTCGGCAATAACCCCTTCATCAATATCCCCTCCGACGTCGACCGAGCGCCTCTCCGCCTCATTTATCTTGACCTCCTCTCAGTCCTCCGTTTCTACCGACTCCTCCCCCAACTCTTCCTCCCCCTCTTCCCCTTCGTCTCCGGCCCTCTCGACGAACTAAGCGGTACCTGGGCCAACATCAAAGTCGTCACCTTGCACCTCGCTCTCATCATCTTTCAACTCTCCCTCCTCGCTCTCATCCCAGTCTTTGCGGTGTTACTTTGGTTTGTTCCGGCGATCGGACATGTGATTGTTTTTGGGGGGATAACGGTGACGACAGGTTTCTTTGCGTGGCTGTTAAATGGAGATAAGAGAGCGGAGTGTTTGGTGGGGATGCCAGAGGATGAACCGCCTGTGAATGACGAGACGGAGTTGTGGTTTTTTATTAATGGGATTGGTACTGGGTGGGCACTTCTTCATCTAGCTTCACAAATCTTTATACAGTACTGACAATACTCAAACACAACAGAAAAACATGGCTCCAAAACAACCTCAACCTGCTCGCAAAAACTTTCCGTCGAGAAATCGTCGGCATTCACAATCCCACGTAGGCCACCCAATATCATTCAGGAACAAGGACATTAGAATGACCAATACTAACAAAAAGTATAGAAAGGGCCTTGTCTTTGACCTCCTCGAATGTCTCGTCCAACGCGACCTCGATTACAAAACGCGCGATATACGCCAAGGCCGCAGTCAAATCCGCGCCGCCCTCTCCAGCATGCGTACCAAGAAAGTCGTCCTAATCCTCCACTCCCAAGGCGGCATCGAAGGCTCCTCAATCCTCGACTGGCTTCTCTCGGATCTCTCCTCCGACATCGTTGGCAAACTCGAAATCTTCACTTTCGGCAACGCCGCGCGCCGCTTCTCCAACCCCCTCTTGACCTCCACACAAGAAGCTACCGTCAATGGTGAACCCATCGGTGGAAGGGGCGATCGCGTTATCAAATACATAGAGCATTATGCGAACAGTGATGATTTCGTGGCGAATATTGGTGTATTGGGCTTCACGAGCCCGAGTGCGCAGCCGTATGCGGATGGGAATCCGTTTTTTGGACCCGTGTTTACGAGGATCGGGAGTGGACATTTGCTGAATATGCATTATTTGGATACAATGTTTCCGTTTGTGAATGGGAGGGTGGATGATGAAGGCAACGAGTTTATGAACTGTGTTATTACGAAACGGTAAGAAGTTTTGCAGTTCATTCATTCCAGTCTTATAGTGTTTTCATTTTGAAAAACCGCAGGTTTTGCGTTTGGGTTTAGAAATTTTGAACTTTTTTGCTAATGGATTTGATTTTGGGCATGGTAGGAATACTACAAAATCAATGGTCAATGGACATGAACAGCAGAGAATTAAGGATGTTTCGAGGCTGTGGAGGTATAGAAATGGGATGTCTCCTGAGGATTGAAAGGTTGAAGTTGATTGTCCTGCCACTTCGAAATACAGTATGTAAATCAGTCGAATGGCACTCCCATTACTTCTAGATCTATACAGCTATTCTCACAAGTTACAGCTACAAACAGCTTTTTCAGCCATGCGGCGTTCACTTGTGCTTTTCCGCCCAACACAATATTCACATGTGCTTCCTCTCAATTACATCTTTTCCAGGTCGTAGTATCGTTCTTTCCTCATTACCCTCCTGCTACACGGCGCTGTACGTACCCCTCACGAAACCGAATTCTGTCACTTTCACCCGCAGAACTGCGCTGCATGCAAAGAGGGTAAACTCTTGAAGAAGGCTGAAGACCCAGCTACGCCTCTTTCCTTCACTCAAATGCACACTAGTTTAGGTAACCTTATTTCTTGTAGAACGGGCTGAGCTTCACCGGTGTAAGTACGGAGTAATTATGACCCCTCAAAGCTTCGAGAACACGGCCAACCAACCCCTCAGTTGTGTTACGGTGAGATTTCGTATCACCTCAGCATAGGGTATCTAACATGTAGTACTATAGCTGGCTACGCAAAGATAGGGGTAAGTACTCAACAGCTTACTTCGTATAAGATGTTAATTTTCTTAGATGCTTTGCATCACGATGACTTTCGCTAAGTCCAACTGTATTTTCATCTGGGAATGAAGAACCTCACTGACTGAGCAAATGATTTGCCAACAATCATTTCTCTTCAAGAAATACTTCTGAGCTGCCACAAAATGCACATTCGAAGTCTATTTAGGAATTACCAGTAATCGACGATGTTCCTTTCCAGTACGAAAGGAAAACCTACCACGCCCGACTTATGCAGTAATCATGCATTTCACCCAATCCAATGAGACCTTCAGACCACACACACGGTGTAAGTTCAAAACCGACAGTCAATCAATCACTGCAAAAACCATGCGGATCTGATCTTAACAAGCAATCGGGTATTAGCGCGTAACTGCACTCCTTCTGCCGACGCGGGGTGTGGGGCGCGGCACCTAGGGAGAAAGTATCCGAGTATCTGCCTCCACCTCGACCTCCAACTCCACCACCTCCTTTCGAAATACATGCATAGTTACTGGATATAGGTTAAGTGTGGGCGTACGTGAAAGTTCCAATAGCTTTGCGTGTTTTTGTCAGCTCTGTCCATTAAAAATACATTTCGTAAGGTTTGCCTTGTCCTGCATGCATGCAGGCCATCCATTGCATAAGCTTACTTACACCAACCTCCTCGCAAGGCTTCAAGGGCTTCAAGCCAGCCACAGAGCTGAAAATCCATACCTTATCCAAACAAGCCCATCAACGAATTAGCCAAATGTCGTAATACTTTAGTCTCTTTCACATGCACACACCACCTGGATGGACGTGTGTTGTGTTGCTCTGCTCAACGCGTAAGTGATTACGATTTGTGGTGTTTTGGCCTGATTGATGTCCGCCAGCCTATTTTCCCTTTCCTCCCATCCCCTCCTCACTCAAGTACACAGAGTTCAATTGGTGCAGAAGAAGGGATGTGCAAATCAGATCCATACAAATGCCTTCTTCGTTTTCAGCTTGCTACCCGCGTAAGGCTAGTGGTGGGGGGGGAGTGAGTTCAAGCCCGAGTTCACATGCCTCACGCCCGAAAAGAAAGAGACACCTCCTTTGCATGAGGGTATCAAGCAGAGGCAGAGTTGAGATATATAACACTTCCTCCATCTTCTGGCAGTTCATCTGCAACCAAGAAGGTATTTTCGAAAACTACCTTAAAACTTCACAATCATGTCTTCTTCTGATTCCGAACATGATGGCGGCAAGGGCATTCTTGATATCATCATGAATGCCGTGAATGTGGCTAAGAGTCAGGAATCTCGCATTCCTCAGGATATCAATCTCATCAAAGGAGTGGTGAAGACGGCGTTAAATTCAGGCGAGACGGACCCAAAGGATCTTTTGGTAAGGCTGTCTGCCGGATCTCTCTCTATGAGATATGCTGAATGGAATGCGTGGAATACCAAGCTAATTATAACGTTAGCTGGAAGGTCTTATCGAACTCGCCGTCTCACTACCAGCAGGCAAAGATCAAGATTTCGTCACAAGCAAGCTTCTGGCTTCGCTGTGGAATGATCTCAAACATCCTCCAATCAGTTATTTGGGCGATGAATTCAAATATCGTACCGCCGACGGGAGGAATAACGTAAATACCACAATTCCATTTGAACGTGACTTTGTTGAGCTGGGAGCAGGCTGACGCACCAAACACAGAATGTCATGTACCCGCAACTGGGAATGAGTGGATCAACCTATGCACGATCCGTGGTACCAAAACACGTTCCTACCGTCCCCCTGCCCGATCCGGGTTTGATCTTCGACGAACTCTTCGCTCGTAAAGGCGCAGCTCGTCCTCATCCAGCTCAGTTTTCTTCCTTGGCTATTGCCCTCGCCACGATCATCATCCACGATGTCTTCCGAACCGATAGTCGTGATGAGTCGAGAGTCTTGTCGACGTCATACTTGGATCTCGGGCCCCTTTATGGTCACAACCAAAAGGAGCAGGATTCCGTTCGTCTTTTCAGAGATGGCTTGATCAAGCCTGATGCTTTCACTGAAGTTCGTCTTCTGGGACAACCACCTGGAGTGGGAGCTCTCTTGATCAGTTTTAACAGATTCCACAATTATGTAGTGGGAGAGTTGGCGAAGATCAATGAGAATGGTCGCTTCAGTATACCAGCTGATATCCATGAAGGCGATAAGAGATGGGAGGCAGCACACAAGAAGAGAGATAATGACCTTTTCCAGACCGGTCGTTTGTATGCACTCCTGTCTCCCCGCGCGGAATATCGAAATGCTAACGCCACTTTCACAGAATCACTTCCGGACTTTACGTCAACATCATCTTGAATGATTACGTCCGTGTGATTCTCAATCTCAACCGCTCCAAGACCAAGTGGAATCTCGATCCTCGGTAGGTTCTTATCTCAAGAAGTAGAAGTGGGAGTGTTTGCATCTCGGCTAATCCCTCTCCACAGCGCGGATTTCCTTGGCGTCTTTGATGCCGAAGGTACTCCCAAGGGAATTGGCAACCAAGTCAGCATGGAGTTCAACCTCATCTACAGATGGCATCCAACCATTTCGGACAAGAATGCCGCCTGGACTACCCAATTCATGAGCCATGTCTTCCCCGGCCAAGATCCGGACAAGATATCTCAAAAGGAATTCTCGAAGGGTGTTCAAGCTTGGGCGATGCCAATCCTCGAACAAGATGTGGGTACCTGGAAAATCGCCGGCCTGACTCGAGGCGAAGATGGTCGCTATAAAGATGCCGATCTCGTCAGGATTCTGACCGAAGAAACGGAGGATTGTGCTGGTGCTTTTGGCGGTCGCAATACCCCCGCTATCTTGAAGGCCATCGACGTCCTTGGTATCGAGCAAGGACGACGCCATGGAGCTGCCAGTTTGAATGAGCTTCGAAACTTCTTTGGTTTGACTTCTCACAAGAACTTTACTAGTATCAATTCCGATCCCAGCATTGCTGCGGCTTTGGAAGCTCTGTACACACACCCAGACAACGTCGAGCTCTACCCAGGTCTCATTGTTGAGCAGGCTAAGCCCCTCATCACCAACGCCTCTGGATTGTGCTCCGGCGAGACCATCGCCAAAGCTATTTTGGCTGATGCTGTTGCTTTGGTGCGTGGCGACAGATTCTACGCTGTTGATAGCAGCCCAACAAACTTGACTGCATTCGGATACAGAAACATTGCCTCTGACCGAGATGTTGCTCAAGGCGTTTGCATCAACAAGCTCCTTCAGAACGCTTTCCCGGGATGGTACACTGGTACAAGCATTTACTCGCTGTTCCCATTGACAGTACCATCCGAGGCGAGAAAGATTCTCAAGGATTTGGGCATGGAAGCTGATTTCACCTATGACCGCCCAAGTCTGCAGAAGTTCCCAATTCCAGTACATACTTGGCAAGGAGTTGTCAATGTGTTTGAAGATCAGGCTAACTTTAAGGTTCCTTGTGAGTTCTCCTTCCCACTTCAGCCTTTTGCCGATGGTAGTAGTCATGTGCTAACTGATTCGTTTAGGGGGCCCGAAGGTTAACGACATGACTCACCACGACTGGATGTTAAGTGGTGACAAGCCATGGAACGCCGAGCAGAAGTCCATCTGCAAACACGCCTTCTATGGTCCCACAACCGCCAATGACCAATTCAGAGCTGCTTTCGAGGACATCACCAACAGCCTCATCAAAGAGCACAGCTCCAAGCTGAGAGGAGGTTACTACCTAGATGCCGTCCGCGACGTCGGCAATCTCAGTCACGCAATCTTCATGTCTCAACTCTGGTACATCCCATTGACCAAGACCTTCACTGCCAAACACCTCCACGACGCCTTCACTTCCGTTTTCCAGTACAGTTTCCTTGATCTGGACCCCACACTCTCATTGAAGCTTCGCCAGGATGGTAGAGCCGCAGCTGCTAAACTTGCCGCTATTATTGAGCCCGCTTGCAAGGCTGTTTTGAAACCTGGATTTAACCCTCTGAAGATGGTTGAAGATGTTCTTGGTGTTGGTGTTAAGCACACTGCCCTCCATGATTATGGTGCCAACCTGCTAAAGCGTATTGCTGCCACTGGAAAGGATACCCAATATATTGCCAATACTGTTGTTCCAACCGCGGCAGCAGGCGGTCCTCTCCCAGCTCAAGGTGTAAGTATTTTATCACATTCCCACACTATCCTCTTCTATTTTTAACGAGCTTTCGGCTGATCATACAACACAGTTTGCAATGATGCTCGACTTCTGGCTCCGAGAAGAAAACGCCGAACTCTGGCGCGAAGTCCAAAAACTCGCTCAAGACCCCTCCCCAGCCGCCTTCACCAAACTACGCAATTACGTCCTCGAATCCCTTCGTATCAGCTGCACGCCCGCCTACGGTGTCTTCCGTGTCTGCTCCTCCCCCTCAGCCACCATAATCGACGGCGACAACCACATCACCGCTCACGCCGGCGACGTCATCTTCCTCGATTTCCTTCGCGCCGGCACCGACCCCGCCAAGTTCCCTGAGCCAGAGCAGTTCAAGCTTGATCGTCCTGAGGAGAATTATATCCATCAAGGCTGGGGTGCGCATCAGTGCTTGGGTAGGGAGATTACTTTCATTTCGTTGGCGACGCAGTTGAGATGTTTTGCCAGATTGAAGGGATTGAGGAGGGTGCCTGGCCCGGCTGGAAGGTTTGTGAGCAAGTTCTTGCCCGGGACGACATTCAAGGTGTTCTTGAATGAGACGCAGGATCAGTGGACTCCTTTCCCAAGGACTTTGCAAGTTGCTTTCGATGGATACTAGACGAGGTTCTGTCACTGGTTTTACATACTCGTCTTGAAATGAGATCGAAGCTTCTTGTGCTACGGAAAGGGCAAAGCAGGATAGTTCAAAACTAAGAATACAATTATTATTACAAACCCTGTATCTTTCCAAACTCAACTCTACTGGGTTGAGAACTTACATATAATCTTTAAAACAGTGACCAGCCACCCATGATGCAAAATAATCCATTGATCTATGTCCAATCTAGGCTCTACCTCACTGCCCTGTCGTCTACTCTACGTTCTATCATCTAATATCTATTATTCTGACCATTTTGCATCTTTTTGGACTCCCGCTTTACCATGACCCCATAACTCCAATCCCATTCTCCCTTTACCTATCATGATCCTCATCCTTCCCTGGCCACATGATCTCCCTATCCCAAATAGCCTTCCCATGTCTAAACGCCACAAACACCCACAACCCGGCCAAAATAATTGTACACACACTCCCAACCCAAAGCACAACCTCACTCCCCAACACCTCACCAATCTTGATTGTTGCAATCGTGAAACCCACATTCGGAAAAATCAACCCCCACCACCCCAATCGAAAAGTCATCTCCTTCACACCCTGAAGCACCGCGATCAACGAAAGGCAGAAGAACCAAAACGCAACGGACCAGAGGAATAATGCCATCACAATGGCAATGACTTGGAGGTAATCTGAGATAAGTTCAGGTCTGGAAACACCCTTGATGATGTCATAAGAAGGGAATACTCGTGCACTAGCTTGTGCCATACCAATAAGTGCCAAAGCAGTGAAACTCGGCGGGCCAACAGCAATGAACATTCCCGGTCGAGCATTTGGATCTGGCAATCCCCTTGTGATGAGTCGAGCGATGTATTGGGCGTACATCAACATAGCTACCAGCAATCCCAACCCCTGGAAAGTGAGTCCTGCAACGAGAATATTAAAGGAATGCGCTACTGGCTGGTCGATAGCGATCGTGCTGGCGATGGTACCGGAAAGCATGATAGGAAAGATGGGAAGCATCCATGAGGGTGTGATATTATGGAGATCCATGTGTCGTTTAGTGGTGAAGAGTTGGTAGTATACTGCGACAGCTACGAGGAAGGAGCCAGCGCAGTAAATCCAGAAGAGAACGCGAAGTGTGGTGATGAGCCATGGACCGGTGTGATGTACGCCGTGTTTTTGCATGTTGTTGATGATGGTGGCGATGGAGAGCCAGACCGTTGCAAACGAGAGGGATTCGGCAGGGTGACAGAGAGATGATTTGAGGGTTCCTGGGAACATGATGAAGCGAGCTGTGATGCCTGCCTGTGTAATCATCAGACCTTCACGAGTGAAAGATGCAAGGGTTAAGAAGACGTACACTCAAGAGACAGAAGATCAAAATATCAAGAATAAATACGATATCACCCAGCACAGCAAGCCCCCGAAAGGTGTGCGGCTGCTCCGATACGAGAAGTGCCAAACCGCCGGTGGCCATCGTACAAGAAAAAGAATTCCATGTTATATGATGGATCCTTCCCCTCAAACTGACTTTCGATAGTCTCGACGGCGAATCGATGGATCCTGGTGATGACGGCACAGTTGGTAGTGGTGCAGCTTTCTCCAAGCCCTTGAGATTGCTGCTTGATGACTCGGCGGAATAGTTCATTGCCAACCAGGTAGCTGATCAGGATAGTCTCACAAACAAATACAGAAGACAAATAAGATAAATGTCAAGTTCAAAGACTCGTCGCTCGTTCACCAGAGAGCCTTCTTCTAATATAGCTTGAACACGACACAAATTGTCACGCAAGTGAACTATTTTTGAGAAAAGAATCTCGCAATGTCGCGCCGTATCCCACGCTGAATAATTGCTTGGCGACGCTGATGACATCTCGCTTCTGTGGCGAATCAGACGACAGCGTCCTTTGTTGATGTTTTGAGGCGTGGGGGTACATCACGGATTGGTATCTCATCAAAGCGAACCTGTGCCGTAGCGTAACGAAGGTCATAGGTTTGTATGTGTTGTTTAAGGATCGGTGGTAGTCAGCGATGAGTAAGCTTATAGTAGCTTCAGAACAAAAACCGGCAACCCTTTTACTAAAGCCTTCTCTGATCGGCTTAAAATCCATGCATCTTGCTTAATTTACCTAAAGAACAGTGCAACTTCCTTGAAGAGAAGACGAACGAAAAGACGAAGAGACGAAAAGAGAAGAGAAAAGAGAAATCTTCCCACAGTGGCCCTCGGAGGGATAGTTTGTTTTGAAACCAAGTAAGCAACATATCTAGTGTTAAGGTAGGCAGTACTGCACATATGATGGGTGGTATCTAGCCAGAAGTGAGAGAGAGCGGCTCTGAATACTAGAAAGATATCGATGCTGTTTGTCGCAACATAGTGGAGAGGAAGCAACCATTCCTGTGGAATCAAGTGTCAATCGCAAAGCACTGCACCAAGAGGCCAAATCCAACCGATAGAGCACCTTCTCACAAATTAAACCGTTCTCATCAGGAAGACAAATTTAAGCTCCGGAAAATAGTCTCAATATTCTTTTATGTCTGCCTTTATCAAACAAACTCATAATAGTTTGTAGCTCAAGCACCGCAGAAGCCCAGATCAGCAGCTCATATCATTCCCATCCCAACTCAGCTCAACCTCAACCATGAAAACCAACAAGCCAGCAATTCGGTGTTACGATATTTACAAGAAGTCCCCATCATAAAAATTAGGTGTCAAATCACACTGTAAAAATCTACCTCGTCTATTCTCCTGTTTCGGCTTATCGACGAACAGTTGAGCGAGCGTAAGAAGAAAAAAAGGAAGCCAGTGCCTCCTGCCTGTGAGATAGGTGGGCAAACCATGGCTCTCATCATATTTTGGTATCGTAAATAAATTTGGAAATGAAGATAATGAACGAAGCGAACGAGCTTCTGGCCATTCATCCTAACACCCTTCCAGATCGAGCGCTTAAAACAGATCCATCAGCCCCAACGCCATCGATAAGAAGCAGTAGAAATAAGGTGTCAATTCCAAGGATAAAAAGCCGTACTAGATCCAGATACTTTCCCACCACAGGACGCCCCAGAATTTCTCAATATCTGTTGATAATGCAAATGACAGGAAGACTGTTATTATTTTCTTTCACCGCCATTCTGATTTGGAGTATCAACAGCCATACGTTGTTCTAGGAATGTGCTGAGGTATTGTAGGTCTTGTCTGGCTCGGGGATCCTCATCGAGAATGTCACGGATGATCTTCCATTCCACCTCGCGCATGTGATAGGCTTGAGGCATCAGGAAGGCCACTGTTGGGTCATGTGCTCTATTTCCAAGAATGCGATAGGCAATTGCTTCGCCCTCGCGCTGGGCAGCTTCGTTGGGCGAATTGGCCAGCGGGAGGTGCATGGGAAGAGGAGCACCTTGTTGTTGAGGAGTTGGTGGAAATGCTCCTTGGGGGTTGATGGGGGACATTGCTGGACCAAGGCCGGAGATCGACATTTGTCGCTGTGGTTGGGTCACGATCGGCGACCGGGAGTCTACAGCACCATCAGAAGTCTGTGCTGGAGTTATGGCTGGTGGAACGTAGTCATTGCGGATGACAAGAGCGACAATTATGGAAGGCTCCGAGCGATTTTCGGGAATCCTGTGACCTTCCAGATTGATGATGAAATCTGGAAGTTTGGCAGGACTTGGAAGTACTGGGACAAGGTAAGTATCCCGGATGTTGCCAACGCCCTTGTTTGTGAAAACACCGTAACGCTGCTTGTTGATGAAATAGTTGCAGAGATTCTTTACATCCTGACTGGATGCCTCGCTTTGGGGTATGATCTCAACAGCCACTACATCGGTCTGAGGGCTGTAACGCAAACTGCACAGATATTCGTTCGCCTGATCCTGACTGATACGGCCGGCAATCTTAAGTTCCGCTTGTAAAAGATCCTTCCAATTGTTCGTCTTGCTGAGGTCTGCACCGGCTACATGTTTGGCCGAGGCTGGAAATTTTGCAACAGAATCCATAACAACGGTTCCCTTCCAGACGATGTCGGGATCTTCAGCATATTCAGCTGGCGAGTAGGGTGGCGAGTCATTGCCCTCGTCGTCTTGAAGCATCCGATCAATGTCAGCATCCTCCCCTGCGCCTTGATTAGTCTGGGGCGCCACAGCAGTCGAAGCTCGGCGAGTGTGTTGAGAAGCAGTGGGTGATTGGACGCTTGAAAAGACCTTAGCAATATCGAAATTGTTCTCAGATGCCTTGCGCTCTGGACGAGGCTTGGTGTCGATATTTAAAGGCTTCTTGGAGTCAACGTTGGCAGTGCTATCATCTCGTAATCGATAATCGTCAAGGCTATCGGGAAGCTCGACCTCATTCCCAGGCGAATTCTCACGAGAACGAACTGCCATGTCGGCGTTGGGATCCAACATGCTTCGTCGCCGAGATGTTGACATCGTGCTGTCATTCGCAACTGCAAGATTTTCCTCTTCCACCAGCTCCTCGCCCTTGTGTGTTCGTCGAACTCTAGGACCATCTTCATTGACCATGATGGACTGTTTATCTGCACGAGCTTTCATCTCGGTTAGCTCGCGCTTCATCTCACTGCTTAACATATCATCCGAGGTCATCACAGCCAACACTCCTGGAGAAATTGTCTTGAGAAGAAGGCCTGTGCTCAACTCGTGGTTAGACTTCAGGTTGGCTGCGATAGCTCGAGCTTGTTTGCCATACGCTGATTTGTCAGGGTGCGTCTTCCATACAGCATCTTCGATTTGGATTGCAAGTCGTTCTGCCTTTGACTCTTTTGTATCTCCGGGGCTGAGAATAAAGACATTAGTCTTGATAGCCAGCTCAATTCTATTGATCAAGGGTTTGGCGAGAAGTTTAGCCACAGCCCCTCGACTTGCCTCGAGCTCAACAATCTTGACCGGTAGGCCACTCGGGGGGGATTTGGGCGCTGCTGTTGGTTTTGATGCAGGAGACGATTTATTGAGAGGCGTAGCCGGGGTATTCGATGTCTTTTGCTTCTTGGCTTGGGGCTCCTATGAGATAGTTAGCTTTGCGCAAGAGAATGAGAAGCGGGGAACTTACTTTGGGAGTATCCTTGTCATGCGAATCATCTCGTGTGTTTCTCTTTGCGCTTCCTGGCTTCGGCGTGCTTTCCTTTTTATCCTTCTTTGCATCGGTAGGGATTGAGGGTGACTTGGCCTTGCCATTTGTGCCTTTGGGAGTCTCGAGTTTCTGGTCACTGGCCCGTTTTGCCTTGCCTTTCTTCCCTTTTTTCTTGGCTGCCTCTTCTTCCGCCAGCATCTGCTCGTATTCATGACGGCGCTCTATCCAGAGCTGTTCACCCTTTGCCATGGCATCGAGTAGAGGTTTGTGGAATTCCGGGCCGCATTGTTCGCAGAGGTACTTGTCGGGCGTATCTTCCTCGAAGGTGCTGACACCCACGCAAACATTATGTTGCCAGACACCACAGGTATCGCATGCGATCCATGGCTCTTCGTCACTATCACTCGATTCTACAGTGCCACAAACACAACGGATGACTTCAACTTCTTCTTCTTCCTTCTGTTGTGCCGCCTTCTTGGATTTCTTGGTGGACTTCTTTTTGGGCGGCTCGGCGGAATTGTCGAGGACGTCAAGGCTCTTTGTATGCTGACCCTTGGTCGCGCGATAGGATCTTCGGGGTTCATCTAAAGAGAATGTGTTAGCTCCCTGTTGCTTGAGATCTTATAGCAAGATTGAAGCTCCAGGGCCAAGTGCCCCGCGCGCCAGAGTGTGAATTGCTTACCAGCCATGATGGGCGATTGAGTGTACTGTTCTGGATTGTACTGGTTTGAAGGTGATACGGAGCTTCACAAATCGTGTTCTCGCGCGCTTTACAAGAGGGGAATGGGCGGATGGATTGATTTCAAATGCGCGTTTCTCACGCGAACAGACTGATTCTGGCTCTACAGAAAAGCTAGAAATGGCGCAGAGAGACACCAGGCACAATACAGAAGCGCGCAAACACGAGAGTGATTTAAAGAAACCACAGAGAGTTGGGTTTTGTTCTCGTTCCGCCTGTGGCACCCCCGCCCAGAGAAAAAAACAGGCTGTGGTGGTTCGCGAGAGCAGGTGTTGATCTTGCTCGGATCGCGCGTCTTGCCACCCAATTTGAAGCTTCTGGAACTGGTCAGAGGTGGTAGAAGGGATCGCAATGATGTCGCGACGCTGTAAAGAGAGTGTATCGGGGGTTGTGAAGCCGGGGAATGGTGGTGGTTGGGCGTTGGAGGAGGTTGATGCTGGAGAGTTTGGGGGAGGAGCTCGAACTTGAGAGAGCAACGCCGATCGCACTTGGTCTTGGAAGTTTAGAGTTGCGACGGCGGGGCGCACGTGACAGCCTTGCATCGCAGTTCCGATGCTCTGAACTCCAAAGAATAATTCAGCTCTTCATCTCATCTCCCAGTCATTCCCTCACCACTCAGTTCTAATTACCGAATTCAATTCACTCAACTCTAGTGTGCATTAGTTCTATCACTACCACCAAAATCACCAACACAAGCACCATCCCACCGAGTTCAAAATCATGGCCGACGTGCGATCCCTTCTTAAGAACGAACGAGCAGCACGTCGAATCCAGCATAAACACGCCAGCTACTCAACCACCGGATCTCTCCTGTGCATAGTTTGCCGTCTCCAGTTAAAGAGCGAGTCACTATGGGAAGGACACTTGCGCTCAGCGGGGCACATTATGCGGGCGTCGAAGGCGGAAGAGACTCGAGAGGCTGCGGTGGTGCCTGCTCCAGACTCCTCATTGCTTAACGATGGCAATAGCAAAAAGAGGAAAGCGAGCGATGAAGATGACAGCGTTCGAAAGCGAACAAAGGCGATAGATGGGGTTCCAGACGGTTTCTTCGACGCAACTCAGGAAGTTCCCGAAATACGTCCCTCCCTCCCTTCTCCTACCACGGAAATCCAGATCCCATCCCGACCCGCGACACCCTCGAAACCAGTGCTGGAGGTACCCAAACGAGCAAATGTAGACGAGGATGAATGGGCAGCATTTGAAGCAGACATCGCCGCCACAGATGTGCAAATTGTCAATGAGGATGCCACAATCTCTGCCCCAGCCATGACTGCGGCGGAAATCGTACAGAAGTCATTAGAAGAAACAAACGCGCAGAAGAAGGAGAGGGTCGAGGCAGAGATAGAAGGAGACAAGGAGGACGCTGCCAGGAAGATGGAGGAAGAGCTTGATGAAATGGAGAGCTTGGAACAGAGAGTTAGGAAAATGAGGGAGAGAAGGGAGGAGTTGAGGCAAAAGGAAAGCTCGGCTGGACTGAATCGGCCGCAACCTCCGCCTTTCAATCCTTTAACACCAGATGATGATGACGATGACGAAGAAGATGAGGAGGATGACGATTGGATGGGACTACGATAGATGCTTTCATGGCAAGATATCCGTCTAAAACGAGTAACAAGTGTTAGATGTAAAAACAGCATTTATCACACTATTGGGTTGCACTTCCCCAACATGAAGATGAAGGCAGTTTCGTCACTGACTTGGTCAAGTCAGCCTTAGCACATTGTGATTAGCTGCTTAAAATTATTTCTGGCTTTGGACCAACAACCACACATATTAAATTCTCAACCCCAACATCCTCCTTAAACACCAAGAGCAACTCAATCTCCTCCGCTATTACACTTTCCAAAATGTCGTTCCTCGATCCCTCCAATGAATTACTAGTACAGATCTTCACCAGTTTGACAATCGGAACTCGGTGGCCACGCTTCGGGCTGCTTCACAAACATGTCGACGACTCAATTCTATTGCCAGCAGAGTGCTTGATGGTCGTGTCAGCGATGGTACCCAAGCTGGTCAAGGCGCCTTGCGAGTATATCCAGAAGCACCAGACTTATTCCAGTTCTATAATCGAAAATTCACTCGATACCCCGAAAAGCTTTGCTTGTAACCTATGCTTGTATTATCTTGCCAACCCGCCATCAAAATACCTGGAATTCTGTACAACATTGGCTTCCGAAGTTTTGCTCACTCCAGTATCTCACTATTCAAGTCGGAAACTCTGAAGAAGTCGTATACATCCACCTGTTATACCTATGGGGTCGACCACTGGAAACAATACTTCGACAGAGAGCGAGATTTGATACAACTTCTGGAGCCATGCATATTCCTCAATATCCGGAGAGTATTCGTTCACGCCTGTCACATCGTAGCTGAAGAGATCTTA